>SNQJ01S0010937.1:20597-63222 GCA_010110895.2 Picea sitchensis
AAGGAACTACCATCAAGTTTCACGAATTTAGTGCATTTAATAAATGATATTGAACTAGTTGGACTCATGAGAATTAAAGGGATGTTCCTCTTACAAAGGTACATGAAGGAACTAAAGGTATTTGTAATGAAAAGACCGCAACCAAATTATGCATGGCATAGGCATACATGTTTTTTTATAAAATACTCACTATTTTATAAAGTCTTTTGGTTTGTTTACTCACTATTGTATTTACATTAAATGTATTTTATTTCTTATAAAATATTTTGAAAAGCCTTTTTTCATTCATAAAGAGGCTTTTGACAAGTTTTTCAACCAAATTTTCATAGGTAATTGTGACTTATTTATGAATGATGTTTCACTTATTATTTTGATTGGTATAATAATATATGTAAATGATTATGAAAATTAAGTTGAAAATATTTCATATGGTAAAAAAAAACTATGATAAAATTTGGTCCTTCTCCTATATTAGGTGTGAGACTCTGTTATAACAAATGTTTTGCATGAAACTTATCATGACATATAGTTTTCTTTCCTCAAAAAAATATTTTCTTTTTGAGAATATTTAGATTGAATTAAAAATATTCATAATTAATAAAGTCAAAAAATGCATTAATGTTGTAACGATCAACCTCTTCATTGAAGGAAGAATTATATTTATTGAAGAAAAAAAGGGACAATAAGAAGAAACTCTCATTATGCAACCCCTCCATGATGATCACATCCTCTGATTCCTCCACTAAACATTGACAAAGAAGCTAAGTTGATGCAACATAAGAGGAATCTGAGTCCAAAAAACTACTAAACACCATATAGGCCCCTTGTGAGAGGAAGATGAAATAATAATATAGCTAAAAGATAGAGGGATATAAGAAATCATAACTCCATTCTTACATCATAAGGCATAATGGGCAATGTTTCCAAGAAGAAAAATAATAAATCACCTTCATGGATAATGATTCCATGCTATGAAGTCATCATAGGATGTTACTTAAATATGTAGTTTTTTTTTTGCATACTGTTATTCTCTCAATATATTAGAATCCATCCATGTTGTTATGGGGAAAATCCCCCTAAACTAGGTCTAAGGAATAGGCAGAGCGGCAACTCCCTTAAAAGACTGATCTACCTTTAATCTACCCCAAAACCATCTAAACTAAGTGATGAGAAAGAGAGAGAGAGAGAGAGAGAGAGAGAGAGGAAAGAGAGGGTTAATGATTGCACCTTCAATCCTTGCGGTTGGAATCGATCTCTTTCGCTTGTTTTCATCTCCTAGATCACATATCTCCTCGTAAAGTCGACCTGCAAGGGGTTAGGATTACAATGCAACAACACATACAATATATAATAATAACTTTAAAAGTCTAAACATAGATATAAATGCTCAAACTAACAAGATCATGTAAACATAGGGTTTTGGGAAAAGGATAAGCTCTTTTACTCAAATTCAAGATAAAAAGGGTTACAAACTTCATTCACGACTACTACACGAACCAAGTCCATGCTCCTATGTCATCGCTCCAAGTGCATCAATCCCACATTAGCTTCTCACAACCAACATATCATCAAGGCAAGGAGGAAGGGTTGCATAAGGAGAAAGGTTGGAGGGGAAATATGAGGTTAAAAGTCAGAATGAGATGCAAACCTTGGGCAAAGAAAGGGAAGGTATTTCGGCAGAGTTTTCTTATTCTCTTGTTCATGTCCCTGAATGACTCTCCAAGACCTATTTTTATATGAGAAAAATATGGTTATTTGATTTGGGGATGGGCTACAAGGGGTAAAATGGTTAGGAAACCCTTCATATCCCGTAAACTGCATCGAATTCCACACAATTTTATATTTTTTTCAAGTTTTGGAGGTAAACGAGGGATAACTAGCATGCAACACGTGTGTGTGTGTGTGTGTGTGTGTGTGTGTGTGTGTGTGTGTGTGGGCTAACTAGCATGCAACACGTTTGTGTACGCAGGCTATTAGTATAGCAGGACACGTACACTATCCAAACAAGGGTTTTTTAGAAGGAAGCCTCAATGGTATTTTTGGCAAAGTATGCAAATGGGTGTGCTAATGTATTGTATGCACAGATATGGAATTTTGGACTATAACACATTCCCCCTAATGTATGAGGTCATAAGATAAATTGATGGCTGAAAGACATTGAAAAATCTTTACACAATGGGAAAGCACTGAGTTGAGTGAGCTCGAGACGAGTGTTTGTGAGTGTGTCATCTAAAAAATAATGATAATCTCTTTGAGGCAGCCATACCCATTCTTGGGATGAACTAAGCATGGATGTCAATCAAGTACACTATAGATCCATGTCATATATGAATACGAGAAAAATATGAATGTCTATATAAAGTGTAGCCGCGAACAATACACATCAGATCTACATCTCAAGATCATCTGAATATATACAAGTACAATATGATATGCATCTTCCAGAATCATTGATGCATGTGGGTGAATATGAGGACTTCATAGCTCGAACAACAACTTAAAGATATTCAAAAATCAGGTAGGAGTACAATAGGATTGTAAGACTCACTACTTTGAGGCCTTCGACATGTCATTGGGGAAATACGGGAGGATCTTTATCATCAAGCACATAAATTCATTGGTTTTGAATCCTAACTTGATTGGACTCTCGGGATGGTTGACTCATGAAGATCAAGATATCAACTACAGAATGACCAACTCAGGTTGGATAAAACTTCCCTTGGACAAAAGCAAGAAAAAGTGATGAGACTCAGGAAACATACTATTGACATAAGTCTGTGATATAGAAGGAACCACAAACTCCCCATATGTTTCGAAGAGTAACCAGATAGAGGGGGACACAACTCTATGTAACGAGAACAACTTCCTAAGGTCATACTATATCCCAATTCTTGGCGAAAAAATGGAAGGATGTGCTTTGGCCAAGGGAAACTATCTTGTTGTCGATAAAAGAGAATATATATCTCGTCCCCACTTTTTGGAATATTTTATTTTTATTGTCTTTTTCAATTTTTTAACGAACTTGAAAAAGAATAAAAGAATGATAAGTTACAAAGGAGAAATGAGTGTCGTAGAAAATAAAACTAGTTCAAAGTGCATGGAACATACCGATGCTTGGTGGAAGGATACATGTGAAGGATAAGAGAACTCGAGAAAATTCCTCCATGGGTCAAGGTGTCAAATCATGAGGGAAAAAGTGCTAAAAGGCTTGCATTTAAGAAATGATTTTAATGTTCAGTTAATAGCAACATGAAGTCAACATTAGGCCAAAGACACAAGGATGAGACATGTGATGCAATTAATTATGACACAACAAGAATCCTTCCATATGAAGTTGTACGAGCATAGAGAAAGTAATATTGGCAGGTTTTCACGTTTAGAGAGTCTGGAAAACACTAAAAGAAGACTCCAGAGTGTTCCTTTTTTGCAATTAGTCCATTCGGTTCGAAAAAGGGTTAAACTTATACCAAAAGGATGTCTCTTCAAAACCATTTTAACGAGTGTGACACAGACAAGATCACTCGACTATCTTTTCAATTTTAAGGAGTCTGAAAAGAAATTAACTATGGACTCACAACCTTTTTCTAGGTTTAGTCTCCATATCCCAAAAAAGTATAAATTATAACTTAGGAGAACTCTCTCGGTGAGACATGTCTCTCGACGCATACCTTTTTCCTAGATAATCTATTGGCCAAAAAAAGGGTTAAATTTATGCCAAATAGATATTTCTTCTGGACCAATTAACGAATGTGAAAGGAACAAGGAGTCTTAAAAAGAGCTCAACTATGGACACTGACAGGGTTCCTTTTTCTTAGATAATCTCCAAGGCCCAAAAAAGAGATAAGCCAAAACCAAGGAGAATGGCCCGTTTTCAAAAATGTAGTCTGTCAGGCCCAAAAAAGGGTTAAACCTACACCTGAGAATACTATCCTAGTGAACCAAAGCTCCTAGGGAATACCTTTATTCGTAAATTAACCATTTGGATCGAAAAATGGGTAAACTCCCACTAGATAGATGTGCCTTCAATTTTTTGTTTGACGCGTGTGAAGGGTGACAAGATCACTGGACAATATTTTCAATATTAGAGAGTCTGAAAAAAATTTAAAGAAGACTCCAAGGGGGATTATTTTATTAAGTAATCCAAATGAGACTAAAAAATCTCTCGTTATATGTTACTTTCAAATTTTAAGCGAGCTTGAAAAACAACAAACCATGCTCTTAGGGAGTCCCTCGGGTATAGGCCAGAAAATGATGAAGAAGAATGAGGCTTCAACACACATTCATGGTAGGACTAAACATGAATCTCATTCCTATGAAGTACTTTGGCATGGGCATCAAATGGAGAATGAAGCTCTAACTAGGATTCCCATGGGAGGAAGGCTCTACCACATAAAGTATGACACATTTATCAACAATGAAGGTTAGTGTCGCAATTCAGTGGGGTAGATCCTAAGGCCAAATGAACCATGAAACGAATAATGAAACAATGCAAGTAGGGAAAAATACAACCTATATGCCAGTTTTGAGGTCAATACCTGTCAGAACGGATCGATATGATGAACAAATGTCAAAGAAAAATGTCTCCAAGATCCTTCATATAAGGCCAACACTCATCCATAATTTAATAAATCCAATATAGATAGAAATCCAAAATAGATAAGAACTTTGGAAAATAAGAGGTGCTACTGAATAAAAAACTTGAAAACAAAAAACCTGAACTATACAATATGGTACAAGAAACCGCACAACCTTACATCTCATGCATAGAACTAGTTCAAGTAGATCCTGCTTCTAGACTTTGAACAAGAGTCTCTTCGATAGTCAACCTAGAAAGTCTCCCAAAAGGGAAGAAAACACAAACCATGGTGTAAGTATTCCCATCATATAGAAACTTTAGTCGTGGCTTCAAGGATAGCCTCATTCGAAGGTAATTCAAAATATGATAAATCACACAAACAAGGAGGGTCAATAGTCCCAAAGGGCGAAGTAAATTGACCATATTCCATATGGCGATGGAGGTTCTAGATAGGACTATCAGATTCTATCAGCAAAGAATAATAAGCATGAGGTATTAAGGATCTATAAATACTGAGATGAGACTCAAAAGGAGACTCAAGACTACTCGGACCAAGATGAGGAAGAAAGGGCTCCCATGCCCCCATTGGATAACAAAAATGATCAATTGTTGATACCATGTTTTAAGAAGGAAAAAATGATTACATAGGTTCCCGCTCAGAAGAAATTGAACATCGAGGATAAGACACCATATAATTATCCCATAGCAGGGTAGAGTCTACTTGAACACTAGGAACATATAAAGGGGAAGCATGAACTAACTTTGAATTAGGATGGTGATTATTAGATGTGAACTAGTCAATAGTGACAATTATTCCATTTTAATGGAAATGCAACACCCGGAAGAGCGTAGAAACCACAACATTCATAAAATATACATAATCATGCTTGAGAAGTATATTGAAATATAATGGGCCTTGCACCACTATAACATTGACTAGGATAGTCTTTCCACCTAACTAGATAGGAAACTGAGGAAGAATCCTAAAATATTCACTAGGACATCTGTCAAAATCCAACAGCTCGTGTGAAGCAGACACAATCTTGAGAGAACCCAAAGCTTACAAAGACGAGGAGGATAAAATACTTATGGAGGCTCCTTCATGCACAATACATCGGTAAATGTTTTTTGAATTAACTTCGACCCTTATTTGAAAGGGTGCAGAAGAAGGAAGGAGAGGCTCAACAAGATCATTCCAGTCAAAGGAAATCATGCTAGGACTTGGACGGGGTGTTCTTGAAGTGAGCGTAATGACCCCTTGTTCTAAAGGTATTGAATTGGAAATGTTAAAAAAATAGTCAGAAAACACATCACTCCCTATCAGAAGAATGGTATCAACCAAATATTTCATCAATGTGACCACTTTCTCAACCATTGGTTGAATAGACTATGAGACAACATGGTCTTAAGGCCCATCACCCCCCAAAAGAGGAGTGGGATCGGTTGAATATTGCATCGGCATGACCACCTCATCAACCAAAGGTTGAATAGACTGTGAAACAACATGATCTAAACGTGCATCACCCCCCAAAAGAGGAGTGGGATCGGTCGAAGATTGCATTGGCAATACCAATTCATCAACCAAAGGTTGAATAGACTACGAGACAACATGGTATGAAGGTGCATCACCCCCCAAAAGGGGAGTGAGATCGGTTGAATATTGCATCAGCACGACCACTTCATTAACCAAAGGCTGAATAGACTATGAGGAAACCTCACAAGACTCAGAATCAGAAGAGCTTGCAGATAGGGACCATAATCTGCATTCCTCTGTAAGGCCAGGGCATAAATGAGTAAGGTGATCTCCCTTGCAAATATTACAAGGGAACTTAGGATTTTTTCCTATCCATATAGTTTTAACAATAGAATCAATTCCCCAAGAATGACTTGCAGAGGGTGGTGATTGGTCGATAACATGACTCACAGAGGCTACAAACCTATTTCCAGTACGACTAGTAGTGACTGGACTTTTTCCCCCATCGTGACATGTGGAGGATGAGTTCTTGACCCCAGCATGACTTGCAAAGGCTGGGTGTTGGTATTCAACATGAATTGCATAGGTTGATGACCTATATCTACCATGACTCATAGAGGTTGTTCATTGGTTGATAACATTACTCGCAGAGGTTAAGGACCTATCGCCAATATGACTAGAAATGACTGTAATGTTTTCCCAGCATGACTTGCAAAGGCTAGGTGCTTTTCCCCAACATGACTTGGAGAGTCTAGGTGTTTGTCCTCAACATGACTTATAGAGGTTGACGACCTATCTCCAACATTACTCACAGAGGTTGGTTATTTCTTCTTCCTATTCTTCCTCTTTCTATTTTGTTTAGACTTTTGGCTACTAGTAGTTGGAATTTCACCAAAGAAGGCAGAAGGAGGAGGAAAATACCTTGCTAAAGAAGGAACACCAACATGATGCCCATCACATAAGGTTCTTAACTAAGAATCCTCAATATAATTTGGGACATTTGGAATGGTAACCAATGTTATAGAAAGATTTTCCTCACCCTATGAAAATTTGCTCAAAAGGTCTTTTCCATTTCCCTATGGAGACTTGAAGTCCCTTTTTGCAATTACCAGAGCTAAAAATAATATTTTTCCACATATACGTGACCTACCTATTATACAACATGTGTATACGCATGTTGCATCATTACAACCAGTTTACATTAGGATTTGTGCCCAAAATTAAAAAATCGTGTCAGGTTTCCATGTCACGTCACAAGATCCATGATCCTTGGCCTTCCATATACTGGAAACGTTCTGAATCGGCCCTTCAGTTACATTTGAAGGCTATAAATGGGCCATATCCAAGCTGTGTAAAAGAGAAGAAGAATACAACTTTGAGAGAAAAGTTACTCTGAAGAAATTATTCACTTCATATTGAGTCTGCATTCCTTTATCCTTTTAAGTCTGAACACATTGTTCATCCCCCAAACTCTTCCCTACTCGATTGAGAACCTCATTTTATCTCTTATATGATATTACCTTTGGTGGAGGATTGAAGTGGTGGTGGCCCAACTGGAAGGGACTTAGTTTCTCAGTTCTGAACTGTGTCGACATGGAAGTTTGTCATTCATACACTTTTGTTGATTACATTTTAATGAAATACTATTTTCTCGTCCAATTAATGTCTTGCAAATATTTGAATTGTTATTCCATGGGAATATTTATTATGAATATTGATGGAATATTCTATTGAATGTACTAAATTTATATATTATCACCATATGCTTGTGTATCTTGGTTGTTGAGGAAAAATTGTAGGTGTATTGCTTTGAATCAAGTGCTCAATGGTGGACTTCATCGAACGTCTAGACAAGGTACGATCTTTAACTTGTCTTGTTAGCATTTTTGTTTATATAGCATACTTGATATTGGAGTTGATTTATGCAGTCATTTCCATCTGTTGTGGTTTACCCCATGCCATACTGAGGTAAACCACAGAAAAATTTTCCTTGTAATAGAATTGGTGACCATACTGGGGATAGAATCTTCTTTTCAGGCTTTGGAGTGTTTTTCTCCTTTGATTTTTCTCGTTTATATTGAGTTTATTTTCCTCTGATTGTTTGATAGCCTCTGTTCATTTTGAGTCTAAGTTTCTTAGCCTTATCCTTAACCTGACAGTGTTTCAATACGTATACGTGGGTTTTTTCCTGAAAGTCGCATACATATGCATGTTGTCATTTTGTAAGAAGCTTATATACATAGTTTTCTCCTCAACAGTCACGTACATAATTCTTGTATGCTTGGTTGCTAGGTTTTATGTTTTTTGGGTAAGTTTTGAAGGTTTTTGAGTCTTCTTAGGTCTCTGATATGACTGTTAAGCATCTGTAGAGTGATAGGAAACCTTTCTTTGGTTGAATTTTCGGGAGGTTCATTTCTCATCATCTTTTTCATTTATTGTCCTTGCATCTTGGGTTGTGTGTTTTCTTGTTGATATCCTACTTAGTTTGTCTATGTTTGCATACAGTAGAATATTTGTATCAAGTGTTGTTCAGTCCTTGCATTCTCATTCTTTTATATTGAAAATACAAAAATAATAAACATTTTGCATTGTCGGCATTTGATCTTTTGGGTTCTTATCGTTGATCTTAGTGCATGTATGGAAAGATTGCATCTTATTTTGAATTGCAAAATTAAATTGAAAATTGCATTTTGAAAAACTTATCATTTATTGGGAATTGAAGTTAGGACTTCACATTTTATTCATATTCATTTATTTTACTTGTTGAGTCATAACATCATCAATTTCACTACCGTACCTTTTTGAGTAAGCAAGGCCACTAAAAGCAACGCTGATAAATTTAAAATTGATTACAAACGATTTTATTTTTAGGGTGCACAAACTAGCTTAGGATTTAGAGCCTTGGAATAGGATTTTGTGAGTAAACTTCTCCAAGGCTATTAAATCAACATATGTGTCTGACTACGGGAGTGGTGAAATCCATTGTATAATTGGTGACGTCTTGAGGCTATGCTTACACTAGAGTTAAGCACGAGGTCGCATGAAGTTGGTTGAGGGGATATCCCCACAATACCTTTTTAGTGTCAGATATATTTTTGTGGATCTATTCATATACGGGGATCTTTCTAGTACCTTTACCTCTTTGAGAGGCGTTGTTTTCAAGGTTTCAGGATTTGTTACTCTACCCATACAATGGACTTGACTTATATTTGATTGACATAGGTACTACATAGGTTACTTGCAGGGGTTATTCTGCAGGTACCCTAGGTCAGATAAGGGTCAGACAACACACAACCTTTATGGAGGATTACCTCTCTGGGGGGATCTGACCAAATTTCTGTTAAGCCCATGAGGGCCCTTATAACTAATTATGATACCTCTGATATTTTGCAAGGAGTCTTAGGTCCCTCTTGAGCGAGGCATACCTACCTCAGGGAGGGGGGCCTCTTTCAACCACTTTATCTTGCTTGTGTGCATATTGGCCTTTTTTGTTTATTTTGGTGTTCTCTTCGATTATTAATTGTCCTTAGGATTTTTTATTGTGTCGTGATTTTTCATTGCTATGGTTAGTGGAGTCCCCATGACTCCCCAAGTTAGAGCTACACAACCCATGGTCTTTTCTCATCCCATGGGGATGAATCCTTTCTTATTTCTGAGTGGCATGTCAAGGCATGATTCTCAACTAATACCTTGGGCCTATAATCATTTTTCTCATGGTATGCCAGACATGTCTCCGCACTTTCCATCCTCTGTCTCGTCTCCTTATGTGAATCCTAGTTTTGGGCATGGGGGAATGGTGCCTCCTTATTCTCCCTTTTTATTTGGTGGAATTCATATCCCTCAATGAACTCTTACAGTAGGAGGTTGGAATACTCCTTCCTATAGATCCAATCCTAGCTTCACTTTTTTAAGAGCAAGTTCTCAAATGGGTAGTCATTCTACTTATTACATCCCATCCATCTATCCTTCTTCTACTATGTCAGTTCCTACGAACTCTTTTCCCATGGTTGACCTCCATATATCCTCTGGTATTTCATATAGGGGGAGTTAGTTTTATAGTATGGAAAACCCCCTTCATGAAGTTCCTTCATATTGGGGAAACATATATCCTCATCTGAGTAACCCTTGTCATGTCGCTTTCTCTTCGCAAGCGACTTTCAAAGTGATGTGTCCTTACAAACCTTTATGAATCAGTTTGGAGGAGGATAATTTCCTATCGGACAGGGCCATGGTGTATACCAGAACCCTTCCTGGCCCACAATTTCTCAAAATCAGTCTTTCTCATAACTATGGTCTCAAATGCCACAACCAACCACCACCAGTCCAGTCAATGCAAGTCATGTTGGCATTATATCACTAACATATGTCATTCATGTTGGAGATTGGTCGAAAACCTCTACAAGTCATGTTGAATACCAACAACTAGTCGTTGCAAGTCATGCTAGGGGCACAAATCTAGTCACTGCTAGTCACATTGCACATACATCACCAACCTATGCTAGTCATGTTGGGGATTCATCACCAATCTCTGGTAGTCATGTTGGGGATTCATCATCAACCTTTTCTAGTCATGTTGAAGGTTCGTCACCAACCTCTGCTAGTCATGTTGGGCATTCATCACCAACCTCTGCAAGTCATGTTGAATATTTTCTACTAGCCTCTACAAGTCATGTTGGGATCATGTCACCAACCACTGCAAGTCATGCTGGGGGCATTCATATGATCGATAAGCCTAGACATGTAATACATAATCCCAAGTTCCTTTGTATTATTTGCAAAGGACATCACCTTACTCGTTTGTGCCCTGCTACTGTTGTGGTACAAGAAGCGTGGTCGCTGACTAGGGGCCCTTCGAGTTATGAGTCATCTTTCATTTCCCAACCTTCTTTAGTTGATACATTGGTCATATCAATGCAATATTTGGCTAACACCACTCTTCTTTTTGGACGTGATGCATTTCTTGACCTTGTTGTCTCGCATCCTGTTCAGCCAACGATCGTGTCGATGCAATCCTCGACTGACACCACTCCTATTTTTGGGAGTGATGTGTCTCTTGACCTTGTTGTCTCGCATCCTATTCAACCAATGGTTGAATAAGTGTTTGTGCCAATGAAATATTAGATCGATCATGCTCTTCTCTTAGAGATTGACAAGTCTAAGTAAGTAGCATTTCCGATGCAATCTTCAGTCAATCCCACTCTTCTTTTGGGGGGTGATGATTCTTTCGACCATGTCCTTAGAATTTCTAGTTCTGTACCTTCTGCACAAGAGATCATTCCAATCTCCCTGAATATTCTCCCTCCAAGTCTTAGGGAGGTTTCCTTCGACTAGGATTTTTTTGTGGAGTATCAAATTCCTTCTACTACACCCTTTCAGATAAGGGGTGTTCTTCAATATATCATTGAGAAGGTAACCTCTGCAAATATTTTACCCTCCTTTACTTGGAGAGCTTTGGGTTTTCCCAAGCTTGTGTCAGCTATCTATGAATTACTGACTTTCGACAGAACTCCCGCACGTGAGCCTTGGCTTCCCCCGTCATATGTTGCTTAGAAGAGCATCCCCAGGTCTTGTTTAAGATATTTTCCAACTGTCTTAAAAAGAGAAAATATTACCAAGTGAACTTGTCTCTTTCACAATCGTAAATTGGATTTGAAAGGAAATAAATTTGGTGCAATTTTATCCCTTTTTCAAACCAAGTAGACTAAATTTATGAAAAAGGACATTTTTTGGCATTAAGTTGTAATTGCATCTCATTCTCTTGCTTGCGGTATTGAGCCTATTGTTAGTTCTCGCTTTTGCATTATAAACCTATCACCTCAATAGTTTACATCATTATCCAAGAAGAGCCTTGTTTATATCCTTTTCGTCTTGACACCGTATACCCTAAGAAGAAACATTCCCCCAACTGTCCATATCCTTCATGCACCTCCTTGCATTGAGTATAGGTATGTTCCATTGTTGGAACTAGTTGCTTACTCATGACACTTGTTTCCTCCTATGTATCATAAAATTCATTTGACTGGGAAAAAACAAAGAAATACGGGTGGGAAAATAATATTATCTTATATTGGCAGCAGTTGTGTCGCCTTTGAATAGAGCACAAACTTTTGAGTGCACTTGTCATCAGAATTTTGGGTTTAGCGTGACCTTAGGAAGCTGATCTCATTACTTAGAGTTTACTCCCCTGACTGGTTACACTTCCAGTCCCTATGGAGAGTTTGAATGGTGCCTCATGCATCACAAATTTTCATCATTAAGTATATGTTTCCAGAGTCATACATATGTCTCATGCTCTTGTTCAAAGGATGTCTATCATCCTGTGTCGTCCATTTCTCATAAATCTTTAATTTGCATGCCGGTCATACCCTCAGTGTGTCTCAAAGTTACATGAAGTTGTAGTCCTATTGTGCACCCTAGTCCTACTTTCATTATGGGTAGGTAACCTTGAACCCAATAGTGAACATCTCCTCATTGGTCACTTAGTGGGGGGGTTCCCTTGTTTCAACGGTAGGAAATACATTCACACATTGGAATTCATGCAATTTCTTGGATTCCATTAAACTTATTGGTGGTTTCCTCTCCTTTGTCGGTAGTTTTCCTTATTTGTTGTTATTCAAAGGGTATTTTTCGTGCACTGCTTTCATATGGTGCATGTGAAATATGCACAGGGTCATTGTTTCATGAACATGTTCTTCATCCCAGTTCCTCCAATTCATCAAGTTATTGCTTTGTATCTCATGCTGACTAATGAGAGATTCCTTAATTCTTTCCTTTCAGCGGGTCTCCTTCCATCGAATTAAACACATCTATTCTTAAATGAGACCTAGATTCCTATGAGTACCTAGAGGCTTGCAGTCATCATAGGCAGGTTCTCTCACCATAAACAATTGGTAATACATCAGTGTCTCTTGATCGATGGATTCTTCAAGTGTTCGACCTCAAAACATTTATTCACACTTGTAAGAATGTACTCAGTTCCTTAATACCTACTTTCATTATCGGTATGTTGTCTCGTGTTTGTTAACAATATACCTTAATGACTGGTAATCAAATGAAGTCTCATTATCTTTGACCTCAACTCCTTTACTCACTTGATGTATACTTTCACCTTTGGTGGATCATGTAGAAGACTTGAAGACATCAGTTCATAGTCACAACTTTTATGAGTTGTTTTTATCTTTCATTGGACCAGTACCTATGTGACTTCAGTGATCATCGAAGATCATATTGTACTCCACTGTATACAGATATCTTCAAATTGATTTTGAGACTAGTTTTACTGGGCCTTGTTCATGACTATGACAGCCTATGGCATGTAGCCACCTTTGTATTTCCTATTCATGGCCATGAATAGTTGCTTGGTATATTTTCACATGGATCTGCAGTGTAATTCAAATTGGAATCCATGTGCGCAAAGTCGGTACAGATTGTAATATTTTCATGAGAAACTAGTTCGTCCAAATGGATCTCCATTACTCCACTTCTAGATATTATAATGTATTTCGACCATCACAGATACTCCTCTAGCCTCGCACATTAGGGGTCATATGTTATAACAAGATTTTCCTCACCCTATGCAAATTTTCTCAGAAGGCCTTTTCCATTTCCCTATGCACACTTGAAGTCCATTTTTGCAATTCCCATAACTAAAAATAATGTTTTTCCACATATACACTCCCTAACTATATACAACATGTGTATATGCAGGTTACACCATTACAACCTGTGTACATCGGGTTTTGTGCCCAAAATTAAAAAATAGTGTCTGGTTTCCATGTCACGTCACGAGATCCATGATCCTTGACCTTCCATATACTAGAAACATTCTGAATTGACCCTTCAATGCCATATCGAAGCTGTGGAAAAGAGGAGAAGAATTCAAATTTCATAGAAACGTTACTCTGGAGAAATTATTCACTTGATATTGAGTTTGCATCCCTTTATCCTTTTAAGTTTGAACACATTGTTCAACCCCCAAGCTCTTCCCTACTCGATTGAGAACCTCATTGCCTCTCTTATATGAGCTTGCCTTTGGTGGAGGATTGAAGTGGTGGAGGCCCAGATGGAAGGGAGTTAGTTTCTCGGTTTTGAACCATGCCGACACAGAAGTTTGTCATTCATACACTTATGTTGATTACATTTTAATAGTAATGCTCTTTTCTCGTCCAATTAATTTCTTAAGAATATTTGAATTGTTATTCCATGGGAATATTTGTTATGAATATTGATGGATTATGTTATTGAATGTGCTAACTTTATATATTATCATCATATGCTTGTATATATTGGTTGTTGAGGACAAGTTGCAGGTGTATTGCTTTGATTCAAGTGTTCAAGGGTGGACTTCATGGAACATCTGGACGAGGTAAGCTACTTATCTTGTCTTGTTAGAATATTTGTTTATATATCATACTTGAGATTAGAGTTGATTTATGCATTCATTTTCGTTTATTGTGCTTTACCCGATGCCATAGAGAGGTTTTCCTCATAACAACCAACCAAACCGGTAGTCCCACATTCAACTCAGGAATGTACAATGTTTCCATTAAAGGGACACCGAGATTTCCAAAGAAAGGAAAAGCACAAGAATACCCTTGCGAAGGGGTTCCTTGGTTGGTATTGTCGGTAACTTTTTCCATGAAGATATTATTCATATTTTCTTCCCTTGCGGGATCATTCAAGTACATAAAATTATCACACACTGACTATGGTATAATAGTGGTATAAAAATATATGCCTATAAGGAGGCGGCTCCATTTTTCTAAGAAGAAAACCAAAAATTCCTCATGACCAGTAGACTGGGAGGTCTACCACCTTAGGTTAGAGACCCAAAGTAATGACTGACTAACTCACTATGGAAAACTAGGGAGAAAAGAGCACACCACTAAGAAGAAAATCCTAAAAAGATACAAGCCAAAAAAATGACCCTTCTAAATGCTTCCAACCCAAGAAGATGAAGTCATAATTGTCCAAAGCATTCAAAAAGGAAAAAAAAATAGCCAGGAGAGGTAGTTACCTAATCCTCCGACCAACAGTCCCTTCGAGTGTCTCCCAGAGAATACAGAGTCTACCTCAGGTACCGTGATACACCCCTTGCAATCATTTGTGTGTCAACCTATATAATGGAAACTAGGCCACCAAATTTTAATGAACAACAAGGGGGGGTACGGTCAACAACCAAGAAAGTATATGGGCAGGGTAACTAAGCTCGAAGATCCTCTAAAGGCTTGAAATGCAACAAGCCCATAATCACTCTTAGAGTACCTTGGACGAATCCAAGTGTCTTAGAGGTCTGACACAAGTCAGGCGAGTAGCGCTACAGGATTCACCCCCAATATGCACTCTCCCAAATGCTTTGTTAGGATTAGGAGTGGATATGTTTGTCACCGTCCTCCATGCGGGCACGTGTTTGACTAATGTGTTAGAGGATCTTCCTGGATTGAGTAATTACAAGATGGATTGTTCACACCTTAGCACATACACCTAAGTAAATTTTTGGTTGGCCTTGGAGAGTTTACCTCTCCCTACCTATTCTAATTCCCTAGCCTAAGCTATTGGAGAACCCTAGAAAAAATGTTACTAATATATTTTACATTAGCACGTTCGTTTTAACGGATTTTCTTACTCAAGGAAGGGAAGTGCAACTTATGTTGTTTGAGACTCTTACAAAAATGAAACTTATTAGAACATGGGAAAATAATACTTTACACTAATTCTACAAATGAAAAAGATCTTTATGAAAAATATCTTCAAGAAAAAATCATGAACATTCCTTCAAACCTAAAAATGAAATATTTTCTCCTTTCCATGCAAAAAAGAACAATGCAAGTTTTGAGTGAAACAAAAGAGAAAATGAAAGGATTTTCTTTCTTATTTTTCTTTTGAAATGATTTGAAGATGAGAATAAAAAACAACCCTATGCTAATTTATTTTTCTTTTTCAGATAACAATGCAAAGCAAATGCAAAGAAAGAAAGAGACCTAAAAAACTAGGTTTTTTTTTTCTTCCAATCAAAGTAGAACTAACAAAAGATGCTAAAAGAAACTACATAATACATGATTCAAGATAAAAATAAGCCAGAAATGCTTGGAAACATAGAGCTACAAGAGGATTTATTTATGTTATTTCATAAACAATATGATCCTACAAACTGTCTAAACCCCAAACAACAAAAGATTTTTGAACCCAGGAAGACCAAGGAACCACAAGTTTTCAGTAGAAAAAGGAAAATCTTTTGAATTTTTTTTCCAAAACCACAGAGATGCATGTTGTGCAAGGTCAGCCTGTGTATGTATGCAGGTTGTGTATAATGCAAAATGCATATGTATGTGTGTTGTACAGAAAATATGGCATGTACACCTCTACAATTTTTCAAAAAAAGAACAAGTTTGGATAGAGAACTTGGGAAAGGGAAGCTAGTAAGCACCTGGAAGGGGACTAGAGACCCAACCTGACTTAGAGCACTCAGAAAAATCATAAAGAAACTAAAAATCAAATCAAACCAAGATATCCCACTAAGACCCTAAAGAGAATCCCCAGTGGAGTTGTCAATTTTGCTATGATGAAAATCCCCCTAAACTGGGTCTAAGGAATAGGCAGAGCGATAACTCCATTAAAAGACTGATCTACCCTTAATACACCTCAAAACCATCTAAACTAAGTGATGAGAGAGAGAGGAAAGATAGGGTTAATGAGTTCACCTTTAATCATTGTAGTTGGAATCAATCTCTTTCTCTTGTTGTCGCTTCCTAGATCACAGATATCCTACCAAAGCTGACCTACAAGGGGTTAGGAATACAACGCAATAACACATACAGTCTCTTATAATCACTTTAAAAGTCTAAACATAGATATAAATTCTCAAATTAACAAGAACATGTAAACATAGGTTTTTGGGACAAGGATAATCTATTTTATTCAAATTCAAGATAAAAAGGGTTACAACCTTCATCGGCGACCGTTCTACGAACCAAGTTCGGGCTCCTCTATCGTGGCTCCAAGTGCATCAATCCCACATTATCTTCTCACAACCAACATACCATCAAGAGAAGAAGGGTTGCATAAGGAGAAAGGTTGGAGGGGAAAGTTGAGGCTAAAACTCATAATGAGATGCAAACCTTGGGAAAAGAAAGGGAAGAGATTCTGGCAGAGTTTTCTTATTCTCTTGTTCATGTTCGTAAATGACTCCCCAAGACCTCTTTTTATATGAGAAAAAAATGGTTATTTGGTTTGGGGACAGGCTACAAGGGGTAAAATGGTTAGGAAACCCTTCATAGCCTGTAAACTCCGTTGAATTCCACGTGAATTTATATTTTTTGCAAGTTTTGAAGGTAAACACGGTCTAACTAGCATGCATCACGTGTGTGTAGTGGTATAACTAGCATGAAGCACGTGTGTGTATGTAGGCTATTAGTACAACAGGATGCGTACACTATCCAAAAAAGTTTTTTTTAGAAGGAAGCCTCGGCAGTATTTTTGGAAAAGTATGCAAATGGATGGGTCAATGTTTTGTATGCACATATATGGAATTTTGGACTATAACACATGTACCTCAGTAAATCAAATAAATTTATGGAAAAGAAGAAGGATCAAAGTCTAGAAATCCCCTTTCTCTAAAATAGCTAGGGATCTCCCTTGTCAAATGATCCAATCTTGAATCTATAATTATTTTATTTAGTTTTCTTCAAACATGTAAGGGTGTGGATTTCAACTCAATGGTGATGATGATGATAACTCTTTATTTATACCAACATTGGTGCATGGAAGCTTATGAAATTTTATGATTAATTGATTTATTTAACATTTTGGTTAATGCAATATAACTATTTTGATTATGAAAAGTTAATAAGTAATTATTTTTAAAATAATAATTAATACTCATGTAAATTCTTTTTTCAAGAAACATTTTGCAAGGAAATTCATTTGATGTTTTCCCACATTTGTGAGTGGTATCCCTAGTAAACTTTATCAGCAAAACTGGTGCGCCTCACATAAGGGGATTCGAGCTAGACACCTATGAACACAAAACTAACCAAATTCCAAACAACATTAACAACAAATAATTTAAATAACTCCTTGAATTAAACACATATTCTTATAATTAATTAATAATATTAATTTTTAAAATTTTAATAATTAAATTATAGTTATTATTATTAATTGGATACATGCCACAAATACACTCTACCTCAACAATAAAAAAAAAATTGTTGCTACCCTATAAGCATATGCATGACATTAATGCGATGTCAAAAACATACAAACAATGTTAACACGATGTCATAAGAATACATATGACCACAAATACACTCTACCTCAACCATAAAAATAAATTTGTTATTACCCTTTAAGCATATGCATGACATTAACGGGATGTCAAAAACATACACATGATGTTAACACGATGTCATAAGAATACATATGACCACAAATACACTCTACCTCAACAATACAAATAATTTTTTTGCTACCCTTTAAACATATACATGACATTAACGCAATGTCAAAAACATACACATGATGTTAACACGAAGTCATAAGAGTACATATGACACTTGCAATTTCATGTTGCATTGATAACAATGACGCAAACAAAGAATACATAGTGACACTAAAATAACAAAAAGCAATACACCCCAAAAATGTACTTGAAACAAACAAAAGAAAAAAAAAAAATCACAAGAAGAACAATATTTGACACCAAAACTTTGTATTATAGCAAATCTAACTTCCAAACAATTCCACTCTTAAAAAAATAAACAAAGCATAAAACTACACTGAAGTGGAGAAATCAGAGCAACATTCACAAAAACATATTTAGTAAAAGCAAAGGTATATTAATTGAATTCCCCCTAAAATCACCTCCAAAAAAATTCTTATATCTAATTATAAAAGAGGTGAACAATTAACTTCGATATTATTATTGGTAGTGAAATGTCTCTAAAAATATTGAAATTCTTATTAGTTCTTAAATTTTTTAACAAAAAATTTAGTAGGAAGAAGTCAAAACATTCTATGTTTTATTAAAATTTGATTATGTATTTTTTTTGACATTGTAATTTTTTCTTATTAATTTGTCCAAAAAAATTATTATATTTAAATTATGAAATTTTAATAATTTTTTAAATTTTTAATCAAATTTTAAACAAAATTAATAAAAAAATAAAATTAAAAATTAAAAACAACATACTTAGACTATACTAATTTTAATACATAAAACTTAACACCTAAATAGAATATCTATATAATATTTATGAACTATTAATAAATAAACAAATTCCATCAACTAAAAGGATAGTCATATTATCAAATTCAATATTAGTGTTGAATATTTCATAATGGGTATGCTTGATATATTCAAGCAACTTGTATGTCATTATAAGATATGGTCAACTTTGAATGTTACGTTATAAATTGACATTATTGGAGTGATTTAGAGGGAGGAGTAACTTATTAGAGAATCATTCTTTTACGGATGAACTACTATGGGATTTACCTAACTATATGCTCATCATTCAACATGAACCCGTTTAAGTGTGACCTGGATATGATGGTTTTTTTAAATGTATTTTAGTATTTTGTTTGTTGATATATTTTTAAAAGTGATAAAATTTATCATAATTTAGTTATTAATTGGTACTCAGTATAATTATTATTGGTTATTATCTTGAGTTGTACTCTAAACGTTTTATGTTTTGGTTTTTTTTTTGGTGATATTATCTATTTAAGTTTTCTTGAAATCTAATTAGAAACTATTGGATCTGCAGATTTGAGTGGTTAAGTCTATACTAACATAGATCCATCTTAACCTAGGATCTATCAAGCGCTGAGAGGGATCAAATCTCTTGAGGTGAAAATCTTTAACCTTTCTTCAAGTTTTTCATTTTAAAAAAGGTTTTCACCTCAAGAAATTTGATCTCTCTCAGCCCTTGATAGGTCTGAGGTTAAGATGAATCTATAATGGTTTAATAAATTAATATTTGTTGGCACGAGGGCAGACCCAGGGTTCAACGCTACAACAACGCACAAACAAAACCCTAACTATCAGCCCTTTCGGCGACACCTGCGAAGTAGATGAAGTCTCGCCTGAGGTAGAAGCAGGGGTGGTTGCAGGACTAAGATGTCTGTAACCTTAGCTCGGACACAAATCTGTGATTATAACACCTTATCAAAGAACTTACCAATTACAGTTCATCAATATTAAACCAGTATATACTTCGCAGACAGAACCCTAATTATAGAGCATCGCAATACTCAACCAGATATAGTATGTTCAAGCACTAAGCACATCCACAAAGGTCAGATCTAGCATTCATCCATATTATTAAGCATGTAGCATCAACAGATCTATCTATCATTCATCTATGTCAAGCATCTAAAGAAGTAAAAACATAAACACATCCATATATTGCACAAAGAAACCATAACACAAGATATACGTGGTTCACCCCCACCCTAGGGCTACGTCCACCAACTCTTCTTCTCTTTATTATCTTTTGTCAAGCGTCTTATAGGAACAAAGCATCAGAACACTACTCCGCATAGGACAGGAGATCGGCGCGCACTTCGCCAGATCCTCCTTCCCTAAGTAGATCTAGGCACAAACCCTTACACAGTCTGCACACAAAGAACTATAGATGACTTGCACTTAGCTCTGCATGTCTTAATCATGTCTTCTTACACATAGCCAGTACTAGCACTCAGCCATCGGTCGCTACTTACATCACCTAATTTTTTATTTATATATTACAAAATATGCCTAAGCATGGGTAAACCCATGTTCCTACATTCACATACCCATTACATAGCCCAAAAAACCAAAAATCCCTAAAGAGGGGCCGATATCCCATGATCTTCGCTTCGTCTTGCACTCCACCTTCGACAGCCTATCAAAGTCCCAAAAATAGGTCAAACATGACCAAGGATTCTCAAACTTGGTCAAGGGCCAACATGCCCCCAACACTCACTTGTGACTCGTCCCGAGTCACTCTGATCTGGGTAATTCTGCGACAAAATCCTTGAGCTTAGCTCGAGCTGCTTCGACTTGTTGTTGTGCCATGGCCTCCTGCTCAACGAACTCTTGGATGATTTCTTCGTTGACAGATCCCTATAGGCATTGTTCAGCTGTAGTGACGACTTGCTCCAGTTCTGCTCCTCGGCCTTCGATCTCTGAGAAAAGTTGGCAAGCCTCATCTTGTATAGGTTGGAGCCTCTGAGTCACTTCCATGACTCATCTTTGAATGGTGTGGACAAGCTGTTGAGAAGTGCACTGCTCTTGGGATCACTTCATCCTTTCAACAACTAAGAGGGGCTTCAACTGCGCTCGTATTGTTTCTTCTTGTTGCTTCACCTCCTGGAGTTATGACTCCAGTGCCTTCAGTTATGGATTCTCAGTGGGTCACTCATAAGTCTGGGCACTGCGATCACTTAGTTGTTTACATTACATGGAAAAGGACTTTATTCTCTCAACTATGCTTCGGGTAGTTGCTTCTCTTTGATCCCTCACCTTCTGCGGAGTGTCGGGTACTGTTCGAAGCTCTAAGTATGTTATTCTTTGTTGTAGTTGTTGGATAGATTCTATGAGCTTCTCTACTTGATGTTCGACTCAGTCTTCTACCTTTGGCTCTAAACCTGTCAAAGAGTGAAGTTCTTTGTTGACTGCTTATTTCACTTCGAGTTGTTCTGCGAGCAACTATTCTTTTTCTTGTTGAATCTGTGCTTTCTCCTCTTCAAACTTTGTCTGGAGAGAAACCTTATCCTACTCCGCAACTCGACGTTGTTCCACAACTACTTCTTGCACTTGCTTCAAGGCATGGGTGTCTTGTTCTATTTCTTCCTGTGTGTGATTAAGGCGAGCTTCGATCACATCAGCTAGTCTGCGGAGTTGGGTTGGCTCATCTCCCAACTCTGGTTCTCTCAATGGCAGGGGTGCAATGGACACTGCGCGACTGGACTGAAGGGCATGTTGTACCCCTCAGATTTCAACTTCAATTCTATCATACATTTCTTCCTGCTTGGCTTCATGCTTCTGTAAGATGTCTTGCAAAGCATCTGCGATAGCTGCTATGACAAAGTCGAAGTCATTGACAGTGATCACAGTCTGCATCTTAGTCAAGGTGGCTCTGGATTTCTTTCGGGAAGAGGGTTTCATGGGAGAAACCTTCCTCTTCTTCAAGGGATCAGTCTCATCTCTAGGTAGTGTTACTTCACCTTGCTTCTGCTCATCTTCTTTTCCATTTATCTCTTCTACTACATCATCACCCACTCGGCCAGGTGATACTGAAGCAGTTTTTTTTTATTCCCTGCTTAAGTCTTGGGCTTCTGTGGTCTTCTTCCTTATTTCAGTTCCAGGTGTGTCATGTTTTTTGTGAGTGGCCTCCAAGCTTTCAAGTTCGGGGTCAGAAATCTCTACAGGATCGGCGGGGATAAGGAGGTCTACTGACCAGTCCTTAGTTATCTCCTCAAGGTCCTCTTCTGTGAGCTTGTGGTATGACTGAAGCTCCTCCTTATGCTCGTCTTCTCACACAGTGATATAGATGAAGTGTCGATCTGCGCAGAACTTCATGAGGGGTCGAAACCGCTGTAGGGTGTTCGAATTCATGCGAGGTTCAACTTCAATAGCCCTCTTCAGTTGGAGATAACACATATCAAAAAATACGTTCGACTACCACTATTTTCCCATATCGCTTGAGTACCAGAGTGTGGTGAACTTCGCAGCAAGCGGCTCAAACAACTCAATGTCTGGGAAGGTCACACCTTCTGGCATCTCCCAGCAATAAACGCTATGAGGATCAGAAGCCAGTTGAAGTGGAACTCATAGCCCTGATCCTAATCTCTGCGACAGTCTAACTCCAGCTGGTTGACTAGGTACTTCACCCAGTTCATCTGTAGGCCTTCTACACATTTCCTCGCGAGGTCAACGACAAACCCTATGACCTACATGGTCTTGTTCTTCCTTACTATATTTCTTGCAATTAATTGGCATGCTAGGCACACTGCGCCATTCTAGATGGAAGCTACCTTGTAGCCTCGCATCCCCTTCTCAACATCGTCGTAGGTATCCTTGATCTTCTGTGCTAATGTGTGATCTCTGGCTTTCCTCAGATAGAAGTCCTATGGGTAAGGTCCTTGCATGCTCAATCTGGTGATCTTATGAATCAATGTCAGATCTACTGTGATACGTTGGTCTAGACATAAGTAGCTACCATGGTAACATAAGAGTAGGAGCTTAACATAGGCATTGACCTCCTCGTGTCGTCCAAAATGTGGGATATTCATTACGTTCAAAAGGGTGGACTACACGAGGTTTATCGGTAACGGTTGGGGGATTATTTTTTATTTCTTCCCCTTTGTCTTGGTCTAGTATTTATACAGGATGAGCATACTATGGTTCTTAAGGTCTCCTAGGTTTAAGTCGTTGAAATTCAACGTTGCAATCTTGTCCTGCTATGCTCTAACTGTGTGTATCCCCTTAGGGAGGTATGCATTAACCATGGTTTAATCAAAATATCTTGGCACACTATCGCGAATCACCGCATCAGCCAAAGGTGGGATGTAGTCGGGTAAGATGGTCAGGATTAGCTTCCCATTTGCTAGGTCATCTCTATGCTTGGTTCTCTTTTCTGTGATGACTCAGGATTGTCTGGATCCGCGAGCAGTCGACAAAGAGGCTTTCACTCCTCTCGTTGAGGATGCTTGAATACTTATAGACATTACTTTCTCATCCATGAGATCGATGAGAACTTCTTCGACGATTTTACCGGCAGCATTGAGCTTGTTCAACATACACGCTTAGATCGGATGGATGAATGAGTGCGCAAAAGAATAAAAATGGTGTCAATCTTACTAATCACAATGTTGTAGCAATGAGTTCTCTCTGATACAATTCCCAAAAGTGTTCTCAGTGCAACAGTCGACGAAATAAGTAGAAAACAACATAGCGGATCTTTCTAATGGACAAGAGACCTTCATTAATTCAGTTATGTCCATTACGGCGCGGTCCCAACAGTCTGATGGTGAGCCTTCTGACCACAAATGTTGTTCTACCCATTCAGGGAGTCAATCTAATGGTTATATTGTTTCCATTGACTATATTGCTTCTCCATGGCGAAGTTCCATGTGGCATTGTTCTGCTATCCCGACGAAGTTCTAGTTTTTGAAAATTTTCCTTCTGCGAAGTTCCCTCTGGAATCTTCTGTAATTTTTCGATCTTTTCTCTCTTCTTATTGAGCTTTCTAGCCTTTTTCCCAGTGATATTCGTCTCGTTATTCCTCTTTCCATTCTGATTCTTATCTCTTCTTGGCATAGTAACTTCGCGCTATTAAGATTCTTTCCTAGGATTCAAAGGAAATACTTCTTCTCTATCAGGGGTAGGTGCTTTAGTCTTTTTTGAGTCTTCTTGTGTTCTTTCAACTTCGACATCCAAGTTTTTGGTTCTAAATATCTTCGATCTGTTCTCTTGTTCTTCAATCAAGTGTGCGATCTTCCTAGTCATGAAATCTTTTAATTCTTTCTTTTTCTACTCTAAGAATTCTTCTTCTTTCCTTTTGGTCTGATCCTTTTCAATCCAAGGTTTTCCTAGTAATATAGCAAATGGGGCATTGTTCTCAATAAATTTAACAACCTCAAAATCTTCTTCTGTCGAAGTCCCATGAGCACTCATAGATATCTGGGTAAGTCTTCCACATAGGGTAATCAACTTTCCTCTAAATAATCCTATTCCTCCTAATGAAGGAATGATAGCAGGCTTTCCTAAAATTTCCCAAGTTCTTTCTGTCATTATATTCACCTGTGTTTCCTCATCTAGAATGCAGTCAATGTTGACGTCTCCTATTCTTAATTCTCTTTTCTCTTTCTCTTTTAAGATCTTTGATAGATTATTATCTATGTGGTCATTCAAGGTTCTTTCATCTGTAATAGTACAGTCTATGATTCCTTTTTGGGTTATGCCATGGTCTCAGTTTCTTGACCTTTCTCAGGGTCTACTTGTTCCATATTCATTCTTTCAAGCTTATCAATCATTCGAGGGAAATCCAAAACTTTGTGATCCATAGATTTACAACAAATACAAATGGGTCTTCTACCAGGGCATTCCTTAGCAAGACGTCCCGGTCTTCTGCAACTGTAACAAAGAGTTAATCCTCTCTTTCTCTTAAATGATCCCCAACCTTTCCTGTACTGCGCACTAGGATCACAATAGCTAACCTGCAAAAAAATATTTCTAGGGTCCTGCATCCATTTATTAGTCCAACCATTCTTTCTATGCATAGGAATAGCATATCTCTCACTATTCTTATTAGATCTACTCATATCAAATCTTATTTCTTCTAGCTGCACTCTAGTTTTTAGGCTAGGAAATTTTTTATCAAACATACCTAGATCCATATTCTTGAAATAAAATTTTCCAATTATCTTACTTTCGACAGAGCACAAATATTCCAGATCTAAAAAATTTCACTATTCTTACCTCTATCAGAGAACAAAGCGTTCAGATCTTAACTCTATTCTTCAGATCTGTCTCCTTCCTTAGCACATAGATTTGCAAGTCAAGCAGCAGATCTATGCATAGAGATTTATTTCTTTTCCTTAGTTCCCAACAATCATAGTTTCTGGTCCCGACAATGAAACCATTTGTTGGCACAGGGGCAGACCCAGGTTTCAACACTACAACAGTGCACCAACAAAACCCTAACTATCGGCCCTTTTGGTAACACCTGCGAATCCGATGACGTCTCACCCGAGGTAGAAGAAGGGGTGGTTGCAGGACTCAGATGTATGCAACCTTAGATGGGACACAGATCTGTGATTATAACACCTTATCAAAGCACTTAGCAATTATAGTTCATTAGTATTAAACCATTATCTACTTCACAGACAAAACCCTTATTACAGAGCATTGCAATATTCAACCAGATCTAGTATGTTCAAGAACTAAGCACATACACATAGGTCAAATATAGCATTCATCCATATTATTAAGCACATAGTATCAACAGATCTATATATCATTCATCTATATCAAAGCATCTAAACAAGTAAACACATAAACACATCAATATATTGCACAAAGCAACCATAACACAAGATATACGTGGTTCACCCCCACCCTGGGGCTACGTCCACCAACTCTTCTTCTCTTTATTATCTTTTGTCAAGCGTCTTACAGGCACAAAGCATCAGAACACTACTCCGCATAGGACAGGAGATATGCATGCACTTCCCCATATCCTCCTTCCCCAAGTAGATCTAGGCACGGAGCCTTACACAGTCTATGCACAAAGCACTACAGATGACTTACACTTAGCTTTGCAAGTCTTAATCACATCTTCTTGCACATAGCAAGTACTAGCACTCAGCCATCGGTCGCTACTTACATCAGCTAGCTTTCTATTTATATATTACAAAATAGGCCTAAGCATGGGTAAACCCATGGGTCGACATTCCCATACCCGTTACATAGCCCAAAAACCCAAAAATCCCTAAAGAGGGATCGAGATCTCGCGATCTCTGCTTCGTCTTGCACTCCGCCTTCGATAGCCTTTCGAAGCCCCAAAAATAGGTCGAACATGACCAAGGATCCTCAAACTTGGTCAAGGGCCAACAGTATTAAAGTATTAAAAAATATTAATATTATAAAAGATATAAAAATGTTAAAAGATATTAATATATTTTATAATATAATACGACCTATGTAACCACTACACTATTTTCGTGATCTATTAATCGAATCTAGGGCAAAGAGAAACATAACAATTTCAAACCAATATATAGCCTGAGTGGGCCTAATGGTTAAGGACATGTGTTTCCTCCTAAGAGGTCACAAGTTCAAATCCAGATGGGGTTAGGGTATGTATACATCCGTAGACTTTACCAGTCAAATTGTTGGGCGGAGGGGGTCTCATACACCAATTTGTTGTCTAGCTTGGTCGTGACCTTAAAAATATATTATTATTATTATTATTATTATATTTTTTAATATATTAAAAGATTTTATAATATATATTTTTTTCACAGGGTTTGGGGGATTTTATTCATTAAAAAGGGTGTGGCCAAGGCCGTTGAGTACAAAAGTAAAGAACTGGTATACATAATCAAACTCTAGTTCCAATAATTGGGTTATCTTCCAAGTCTTTTAATCTATTCCTACAAGTCCATTTATGTCTAATACTATTACTATACTCCACTGAATATAGCTGGTAGTAAATACCAAGTATACATAAAAAAAAAATAATACACATTTATTACTGAAAGTTGGGCATTCTAGACCTGTTCTTTTTTCAGTACTTATTCATCTAGAAGTGCCACTACTATGTTCAAGTCTGACAGTTTCCTCAGCCTGTTTGCCTCCTTCCTGAGAGAGAATCTTGTGTCCATAGCTGGAGTAGAATTCTTTGACGATTCCTTCCTTTGATCCATTTGTCACTATAGATATTCCCCTTGCCATCTCAAGAAGTCCACCTTGTCCTATATTTGTCCCACTTACACCCTATGTCGAGCCAACATTTCCAATGCAAAGGTAATAGTTCAACTGAGTGCATTTACCTTGATAGTCAATTTTTGGATTGTTGTGAACTTATCCTCCACAAATTCCTTTCCCAAAATGCCTTCAGGATTTCCTCACACCAGATTACAACCTAGGAACGACAGTATTTTCTAGGGAAAGTGAATGGATATGCAGTTTCAAGTATCACCTCTTCTAATTACCATGATTCTAATGACCCATATGTAAATTGTATATGGAATCCCAACTTGAATAACCTTATGGCATTGCCAATTCAAATGGATGCATGCATCTCTTACCTTGTCATTATTTTCGGTGTAATTGACAGTCACCTTGCAGATAGACAATCCAACTGACCTCATAAGTTGAATTCACCATCGTGGCTTGTACTTACATTACCCAGACATATCTCTTCACCATTGCATCTCTGCCATCTGTTGTCATATCCATCAAACAAGGAAAGGGAGGAGGCTCTGAGCATGCTGCATCTCTTAATTTCCCATGAGGCCAAGTACACTAGCCACATGCGGATTTCCATGTCTTCTCCATCCTCATTATCAATGTTAATGGTTTCCAAGATTTCACCACAAGCTGAATATACTCCATAATTTCCATTGGAACCTTCAAGATGTTGAAATGATGGGAAGATGTCCCTTGCATGAGCCCTCCACACGTAAACATCCATGATCTACTTACATGGACCCAAAGGGCCCCACTCGTATTCCAAGCCCCTTTCATTAGGGAGGGGTTACATATCTCACTTTCCCATAGAATCCCAAGGAACCTAGGGATAAACCAATGTCTCTATTATCCATTTCATCTGCTTCTTTATTATTTTCTCTGAGGATGTGGAAAAATTGAAAAAATATATTGGTTAAAGAGATATGGTTCCTCTCAATAAGATGCTTTAACTTGATATCCTTGGGAGAAGATCCATTGAAAAATAGCACATGGTATTTTTGGAATCCCCCACTATATTCATCTGTGTGATCTGCTTCTATTGTGGTAATTGCACCCCCTAATAAATTTCATAAGATTATGCATTGTTATGTGTAGTAGTACTTGGATTCCAATATAAATCCAAATATTTATTTCCTCTAGGACCATAAAACACCCCTCCCCCCCGCACCTACCTCCCTTGGGTTTCCTTTTGCCCCATCAAAACATAAAGTATATCTTGAATGAGAAGAAATCCAATTATGAAACTCCAAAGATGATACTTGAAGCTGCCAAAAAGATCTTTCGGAAATAATTGTGTAAATTATCACTTGGATGTTTAATTTGGTCAACCATAATTCCTCCTCTAAATCCAATTTTTGAATAGTTTCCACTCTAATTCTCTTGGTATTCAAATATTATATCATTTCCCCATTGCATGAATTGCTATAGAGAATGGATGAAGGAGCTTATTTTTGTAAATGAGTTTATTTCTAGCCAACCAAAAATACCAGTAAATATATTTGAAAAAGCCTTCCACGCTCAATGAAACTCATATTTCCCATGAAAAGAACCTTGATATGTAGATCCCCATTTCCTCAATAGGTACTTACACGATGAGGGCCATGTTATTTTATGGCTCAATTCCAAATACACAAGGTGCTAGACCTATTTGGAGTATTCACACTCAACGAATAAATGTTGAGTCGACTCTAAATTTTGTCGACATAATTCACATCGAAAGGGTCCCTTGAAACCACTTTTACTCAAATTGTCCCCTGTTAACAACTTATTATGGGCTAATATCCAACAAAATATTTATTTTTGGAAGCCCATCATTACTCCATATGTTTTTCCACATATTTGATTTTTCACGGAGCGAGAGTTTTTGAAGTATATCCTTGTATCATTCCTTCACCGAATAGCTTGTGTTTCCCCATCCATGAATATATCTCATATGTTGATGTATTGGGTCTTCTCTTTTAAGAATTAAAAGAAAGGACTAAGTGATATGATTGCGATGAGGAAGGATTAGTCCCAAATTCCACCCCTAATAAACTCCATTAGGGAGCCAAGAAGAAATAACATAAATGGAAGATTTATGTTGGTTTAAGATCCATAGCTGAAGTGGAAAAATAGAAAGATCATATCTTAAAAGGACCGAGCTAATAAAACGGTCATCCCAAAGATTTATTTTCTTCCCATTCCTTGGAATCTAGTTAAGAGAGATTTGAAAATAAGGGAGAGAGGCCCAAAGAAACTTCCAAATAGGATAACCTTCCTGCCTACCTAGGATGGTGTCTAGAAATTGTCTTCTATCCCTTGAAAAATATTGTTTTTTCAAGGATCACTTCCACCAATCATTTTCTCCCATCACTAGTCTCTAGAGAAGTTATGATCTTGGAGTGGTGTTTACAAATTCTGGGTCTCAAACTCCAAGGCTGCCATTTTATTTAAGATATCAAACTATATTCCAATTTACTAAATGAAATCTCTTGGAGTTGGATTTACGTCCTTGCCACAAGAATTTTTATATTATTTGATCCATATCCTTTTTTATGCCAACTAGATCCAATAAGGCAGAAAATTGAAAAATAGGAAAAGAAGGAAGAACAAATTTAACAAGCACCACTCTTCTTGTTGCATTCAACCAAATGGATCCTCATAATTCAAACTAATCTTTTATTTTCTACAATATTTATTTTCAAGCTTCCCTAGAATTGATTTCAAGCAGACCGACATTCCCAAATATTTAAAAAATTCCCAATCAACTGAGAAAGGAAATTGAAATATATGAGATATACCCATCAAAATAGTGGCATTTACATTCCAAGCATAAATATTCCTTATTTATGTATTGATTAATTCTCTTGAGATCAAATTGAACTAATCTAATACAAGCTTGAATCTGTGAGTAATTGTTTTTTAGGCTCCTCCTATCACTAGGGTATCATCAACAAATTGTGAGTGATTAATTATTTTAACACCTCTCACAATTTTGAGACCTGGAATATTTCTTGAAATTCTTTCCTATTCTAAGATTATATTCAACGCTTCAGCCATAAGAACATATAACATAGGGGAGAGAGGGAAATTTTTCCTTAGGCCCCTGCAGACTTTGAAAAAAGGCATTGGTTTACCATTAATCAACAAGGCAATCCAAGGGTTATTAATGCAAGAACCAATCCAATATATAAAGGACTCGTCAAAGCCAATTTTTTTCCAAAATTACATTTAAAAAATGATGCTTAACCCAATCAAAATAATTTTCCATATCAATTTTTATAATCATACCTTTCTCCCAATTCGTGAATCTTGAATGAATCGCCTCCTAGACCAAAATTATGTTGTCCCATATTTGTCGATTTTCCAAAAAATCCCCTTGATTTTGGAGGATAATATGGGATAAGAAGGGATTCAATCTATTAGCAATAATCTTAGCCATAATTTTATAAGATACATAACATAGAGAAATGGGACAAAATCTTCCAAAGGAAGAAGCATTCTTTTCCTTTGGAATTAAAGCCAAAAATGATGAATTTGTGGTGCCTCCCATACGAGAGTACTTATGCACATATTGAACCATCCGAATTAAATTGAATTTAATGATATACCAACATCGTATATAAAAATGAATGGTGAATTCCTCTAGTCCAGGGGATTTATAAGGGTTGAACTGTTTTATAGCAACAAAAATCTCATCTTCTGAGACTGGATTATTCAACTACAAGTTATCCTATTCTTTGATTAGAGTTGGAATGTGTGAGTTAAATTGATCACACAGTTCATTATTCCAATCACCCTCTTCTATGTATAGATCTTCAAAATGTAAAGATGCATCCTTTTTAAATTCCTCAAAATAAGTAATAACTTCTCCAGATTGTAATTTTATTTCCTCAACCTTGTTCTTCCATTTCATTATTTTAGCCTACTTGTGAAAGAAAGTTATATTTTTTTCCCCTACTCGCAGCCACATAGATCTATATTTCAACCTCCATAAGGTCTCATCCTCCTTAATGGATTTTACATATTTATTAAAAACTGATTGTTCTTGTGGTAGGGAGTCTGAATTTACTTCCTTACTATCCATCCTATCATGTATTTATTCAAGTTTTCTTTTGCATTCTACAACATTTGTATTTGGGGTATTTATTGAGGTCTTGAACCAGACCTTGATTGCAACTTTAAACCTTTTTAAATTTAGTTCCCAAATATGAAAAGGGGATCGAACAACCCATTTTCACCAAGGTCTAGAAACCAAAGGGAAAAAATCAGGATTCTCCATCCAAAGAGGATTAAATCGTAAGGGGACGGGCCCCGAATTTTATTCTTTAGATAAGGTCAAATAAATAGGGCAATGGTAAAATATATCCCAAGGGATTATTAGGGAGGAAATCTCATCAGGAAGGGACAAGAAGTAGATGTGAATAAGGAAACAATCAAGCCTAGTCGCAATGTTCCCTGGACGATCTCTTCTATTGTTCCAAGTGAGTTTTCCTTTGCTTGGATGTACATCAAACAAATCCAAAGTGGAGATGAGGTCCTCCATCTTTTCCCTAGAAGGATATATAAAAATAGAGCCTCCTCTTTCCTCACTTAAATGAATGGAAATATTGAAATCTCCAACAATAATAGAATTTTGATGGAACCCGGAGTCCCTTATGCCCAAGAGTAACTCCCGGAAATTTGATTTTTCCCAACAATTGTTGGGCATATAGAAATTTATAATAGGAAATATCTTACCTTAAGGGATATGCACCAACTTGACCATTATCTGATGAGAAGTTGCATGACTATTGTCCAATTGGAATATTTTAGGATTCCATAGAGTAAAAATGCACCTTGAATCTCCTCTTGCACTAATCGTTGCACCTGTACTTTTTCTCCAAATTTGTTGAATTTCTTGAAGGGATTATTGCCCTTTCACTTTAGTCTCATGTATTAGAATATTTTGAGGCTTTTCAATTCGAATTAGCTTTCCCATTGCTTATTTCTCATATTTTCTTCCCAATCCTCTACAATTCCATGAGACTAATTTCATTATATACTTGAATATTTGGGTTCCCCCCCCTTTAGAGGGACGAGAGGGAATGTTAGATGGATCTTTTGAGAAATTAGTTTTCCCACATTTGTCATCCTTATTGAATACTTCTTCTAGGGTAGTTTGGATACCTAAATCTTGTTCCTTGTCTGCTTTCGTCTCCCTTCGATTATGATTTCATCACCTAACCACCTTATTTGTTGTTGTGTTTTGTAAGACTTATATTTCTGACTCTTCCCTCGATTCCTCTTGACTTCCTTCCTCTAGAATAATTTGAATGCCAGAGACTGAACATGTAGTAATTTTGTTGGGAGTGGGGTCCCCTTTTTTAATGATTTCATATTTTCACTATATTAATGGGTGATTTGGTTCCTCTATTGTTTTGGCACAATTATTTGTTTCAATGCCTTCCTCTCGCGATTCTACAGTTTCTACTTCAATGTTCTCTGAAGCTACATACTTATTTCTACTATTTTTTGGTTTACAATCCCCTTGAGCCAAGGGTCTATCCCAATTAGGAGAATATGGAGTGGGATTTCTTCCTTGGTACTATTTATGTACTATTTCCTTTCCATACACCTTCTTTCTTTTTGGTTATTTCCATTTTTCTTGTTCCCTCTCTTCTGGATGATCTACCTTTATCTTTGGAAAATTCTTTGCAAAGTGTCCATATTCATGATATGCTTTGAATTTAAATGAAATTTGCTCATAATAATCTTTTTGAATATAAGACCATGTATCCATGGTTAGCTGAATAGCCTTAGGTAAACGTTTTTCAATATCCACTTCTACACAAAGAAGAATGAAAGCTTAAAGACCTTCTCATGGTTTGGCTCACTCAATATACCTCCCTAAGGTATTTCCTATGCTTCTCATAGTTTAATCATTCCAATGGTGTAGGGGAAGGAAACATAAGTGGACCCACACCGGGATTGGTGAAGGAATGTCATTTTTAGGACTAAAGTTTGGCATCCATTTATTCAAGTACATACCTCGTGTGCCCATAAAATAAGGGCCGCTTCTAAATATTATATCCTTATCTGCCTTGTTTTCAAATAAAAAAACCAAAAAACCCTTACCAAAGAACATTGAAGACATTTTCCCTTGAATTTATTTCTTCTAGTTCAGATCCATCCATTGAGCCATTGCACGTGGGAAGGTCCACAAACCAGTTAACATCTTGATTAACTGATTTTCATATACTCACATTACAATTGAATGGGAGGTTGAAGAGTGCACTAGGAATTTAGGAATATCATTGATTTTCTTAACAAATCGAGATGGAGGAGTTGGATTTTCATTCTTAGAATATGAACAGATCAACAACTAGAATGTTTCAATGTTCAAAGGTGGTGGAGAAAGAGGAGGGGCACCTCCCCCCGATCTAGAGGTCATGATGCGGAGTGTTGACGATACCAAGTGACCTATCAAGAAGGTAAGGTAGAATGCTCGATGTCATGTCCCAATTAGACCTACTCTCATTTGGTGTAGTGTTTTCCATGAGCATGTGGGCATCATTGTCACTCAAAATTAAAAGAATAAAAAAAGGGGAAAAGACAACAAGTTGTCCCCCAAAGAGTTCTAATTAATCCTAATTCTAATCTAATTTAAATAAAACTAATCTAACCTAACTACTTATAACCTATCCCAGGAGCAAAATTAAAAGAATGAGTACAATGAAAGATGATATCATCGAAACCAGAAATAATTCATGTGTGTTAACTGTAACGCACCCAACCCATAAATACCCTTTATAGGGATGGGGAATCAAATTTTTGTTCTTCGTAACTATCTCCAATCCTAATTCTGGGATCTTCATTGGTTATTGCTTGTCACAAGATTTCTAACGGTCGCCACTGCACTAAAATCCGAGCTATGGTCTGCAAGTTATGGCCTCCCGAAGTTTCTCAGGCATTGTTAGTTGGGGTCTTTGGTGTTAGAAGTTGAACACTCCTTTTTCCTAATCCCCGAAGTCCCTAAATCTCTCCATGTGGCCTTAGAAATTCAATGGTATTCATTTGACGTTTTACATTGAACTTCCCTTTATTACATTATTCCCAAAATGTCTGAACTCTCAAACTTATCTAGACTCTTGGAGTCCCGGACACGTCACCAACCATGGCCAGGTGGGCACAAACTAGAAGCTAACACGTGGCAAGGGTCAGGGATGACACATGTCCTTATTAGGGGGTGACACATGTCATGCTATAATAGACATAAGGGGCCTATAAATCTTCCATATCTGATTGACACATGGCATGCGTAATGTGGCTCCACGTCCCCTTATACGACGTCAGGATTCCACGTCATATTGGACTGATGGTTTCCCAACCCTTCGATCTCACGGTCAGTAATATTCTACGTAGATCTATATATATATGACTCACATTACTTCATGGCTCTGGAATTCAGAGCTTACCAACTCCTCACATCGTGAATTCCCTGAAGAGCCAAGTCTCTAGACTCTTCAATATCATGCCAAGCATCCTCATCCTACCAATGGTCGAGATTCATTTCAGCATTCGTGACTTTGGAGGTTTTCAGACTATGTAGATTCTTTGTTAGGTTCCTCTAGATTACTAAGTATCTGGTCTATAGGATCACTTTACATGTGCCCTCTCATCCAACGACTCTATTTTGATGGAAAAAGTTTGTCAGGGGACAAGTAGGGGCCATGTGTCACTCCACAACACGTTCCCGATTGGTTGGGAAGTCGAGGGTGGTGTCTTTATATCGACGACTGAGAGGGATCCAGGAGGATATGAGGATCGATGGTCCTCATCACTTTGGAAGTTTTTCATTCGGGAGTTCAGCATGTATCTTCCAGCTTTCTCTTTGGACCACGCTTGATCTATCGCCACGTGTACCTAGCATTAAACCACCAGGATTTACTCTGGCTTACCATACAATAGGGAAAAACTCATGCATCCATATACCGTTGAATACCCGAACTTCCAGATAATCGTTTATTTGTCAACACATGTCCCTCCACTTTCAATGGTCTTGATTAACTTCACGACTCTGACATTCAGGAGTTTCGGTGCTATACCACTCCTATTCTCCTAAAGAAGAATTTTTCCGAAGCACATTAGGCGTCCCTTCCTAATTATAATCTAACGGTTGAGAGTGATCCAGACTGGATCCCCACATCGACAGCCCCCATCAATTCACGAATTCGGCCTTCGACTATTTTCGAGTATTGTGGAGTCATAATTTCCATAGTCCCGAATCTGAAAGAGCTAGCTCCTTTTGGACTAGCGCTGGGTTCCCAGGCCTTTTTCATATGGATCCTTGGAAGCTCTTGTGGGCTAAGCGCTAATTATTTTTGCAACAATTGGGATAAGGACATGGGCATGAGCCCTCGGTCAGATGGGTGGATAGTATGAAGGGGATTCCCTTCTCCCACATAATTGAACTTGGCATTCCCGCTAAGGTAAACTTCAAAGGGTTGGTAGGACTTAGAAGTTTTAGTCAATCCTACCCCGACTCTCTAGCGGATTCGCATCCCATAACTCTCTAGTAGTTACACTGAGATAAATAAAATACTATATGGATATAGCAGTTTACCAAAGCAAAAGAACATTTCTAATAACTGTTAAAATACTGAAAGACATAACCATAAACACAGACATTCATCATCGCATCCAATATATATACACAGAGTATGGTAATACTTATCAGAAATGGAGAATGTGAAGCAACTGTTGAAAGGGGTGCTTGTTTCCTCCCAACCATAGGCATAACCACTCCTATCGGATTTACTACTAGCCACCCTTGAGCTATACCATGATTCTTTGAGATAGATTCTTTCTCTTTTCTCCATGATAGTCAGGAACAAAGGTTACTCTTCTCCTCCCAGATGAACTTGGAAACAGGTTTTCTTCACTCCAAGGAAGGAGGTCTGAACGAGCACTTCCTTAGTCACTCGTCAACCTCGTTTATCACTGTTGGTTCTTAGCTTATCAACTTCTCTCTAATACCTACACCGTATACCTAGGGTTCATATCTATAAGGGTACCAACAAAGCCTAAAACTATCGGCCCTTCTGGTAAACCAGAAGGCAACGCAGTACGCAGAATGCACTGCGCAGTCTCACCCGAGATAGCTTTAAATGGGTGGATGTAAGACTCAGGTGTTTGCAGCCTAGGATTGAGTATGATATAGGGGATCTACATTCTGAGCCATTAATTGTGATTTTTATTACAAACTAATGTTATTTCATTTAATACTTTGACTTTGTGGTCTCTGTTCTTGATAACTCAACAACAATTACTCAACAATATAATAACTCATTCATTCATTCATTTCATACAGCATCTAACTAATAAAAGTATGACAAATATATGCATGCATTCATCACATTACATAGGTATTATCATGGTTCACCCCCTCCTGGGATACGTCCACAAATATTTGGCTCTTGGCTCTCTTATTATGGCAGTTCTGTAATTCTCGCACCTCGCGCTTACAACTCTCCTCGAATGGGTAAGTTCTCTATGAGGTGAACTAGATCGCACCAGGCCCCAGTGCCTGTGATATAATCCTCAAAATCTACCTCCTCTCTTCCTCTTAGCTCAATTGCTTACAAAATTAGTTCTCTCATCAAAAAATTACATAAAGATAATCAGACTCTACATAGGTAGAAAACTGAATTTCTTCTGACCTCTCTTTGATACCTGGATGTCTATATTTATATCTATCGGGATCTTCAAAAATTTACAAAAAAACCTTACAAAAAACCTACAAAATCCCTAACAACTATTGTCATTAGGTCTTCCTTCTCTGCATGCATGCATTGCTTCCTTCCAGCTATCGCCTCCTTCTTGCATGTGCGTGTTCTATGCTTCTTGTCAGTTGTCGCTTTCCTCCTGCACGCTTTCTTTCCCATGATTTCTCTTCCAAATGTCATTCTTCTTTGTGAATGCTTTCTTCCCCACTTTGGCCTACTACCAATAGGCCCCCAACACTAACATGTGACTCGTCCCGAGTCACCTAATATTTCTGATCTTCCTCGATCTCTTCAGTGATCATCTGGAATTTTTCCTTTAGCTCTGTTGCTTTTGTCAGTGCCTACATAGTATTCTCCTTAGTGGTATCCACTACCTTAACGACCACTTCATCGCTCAATAGTCCTAGGAATTCTACCTGAGTCTATGCCATTTGTGTTCTATCTGCTTCTGCATGTGCGATTACTTCTACTACCCGATCCTGTAATGGTTCTATTTGAGCCTGCCACCCCTGTTTCTGTGTCTGCACAGTGATAAGTTATGCCTGCATCTTCTTCAACTCTTGCGTCCCCTTGATGCATTCTGGGATTGGTATGGTATTTTTCCTCTATTTGAGTTCTTGGATCGTTGCATTGATCCTCTCCTCTTCCTTGTCCCAATGTTGAACCTATGGGTCCTCCTCCAGTCTTGTCCAAAGTTGCATTGTTTTGTCGAGCAAGTCAGGTGTCGTGCTAACCTGCTTCTCCATCTCTTGTATTTGCATTGTTGTTTCCTACCTCCTCTACTCCTTTACTACTAGTGGAGTTGTTGGTGTTAGCTGTTCTCGAAGATCCTCGATATCCTTCTGGTATCGAGCAATTGCCTACACAATCTGGTCGATCTTTTTTGTGGATGGGAGTTCATTTTCTTGTGCAGTGTTTAGAAGTTTCCCAAAAATTTCTCCCACTCTGCATTCCAATTCATTCATGTGTTCTGTCTCCTCCTGAGTTTCAGATTTTTCCTTCTCATACTCTTTTTCCATCGCTTCTTGTTGCTTTGTCACTTTCTATAGATCGATCGACTAGGTCTTTATGTGCCCAAGACTGCATCTCGTGGTCGACGCTAACCTGTAATTTGTGTAATTCCCTTGATGGCATCCATGTCAGGACCAATTGGATGTGGTCCAAATCCTTCAATGGTGTTCGTCCCACGATTTCATCCACTCGTAGCATGCTTGGTCTTACGTGGACCGTTGTGTTTGTGTGTGGCATGAGGAGGGTTGGGTCTCTTTCTTTGACCTCCACTCTTTTGTTGGTTTGTGTTTTCGATGTCTCTATGCCTCTGCTGCTTCTTCCCTCTGGACCTCCCCAAATTTCTTGAGGAGTTGTCTTATTTCTACCATCTCTTTTTGCATATTATCCCTGTGATGTGCTGTGTGGTCGAAGTCTTCTGTGAGACAATATTGGACCATTCTAGTGATCATTTCTCCATCGTCCTCCATGATCGTATAGTTGGGTGATGTTCGTTGTGCCTTTGATTTCTTGCGCATGCCTATGGCCTGTATAGATGGTCTTTTGGTTCCCCCTTGCTCCTATGTGATGGGGTTTGGGGTGGTCTCTTGCACTCCCTTAGCTTGTTTCAGTTGTTCGGTGGTCTCTTTCTGCCCCTTCTGGGTTCCTGTCTTCTTTGACCCTTCATCTACCTGATTCGGTTTGTTTTGGCCCATCCTTCGTTTCTTGGGCACTGGGATTTGTGGAGGCTGTGTTTCCGCCTGCACTACTTCTCCTTCTGTGGGTCCTTCCAGTACTTCCTGTGGAATGGATGGGATCCTCCATGCATCAGGAAATTCACTGATGACCATGTCTATATCACCTTTTGTGATGCAGTAGTGCATCAATAGCCACTGATTATTTGGATCATGTCTGGGTTGTATCCACATGGCTTGACGTGTAGCCCAGAAATTAGCGATATTCCCATATCGCTCGACAACTTTTGGTGTTATTCTCCATGACTGGCTAATGGATTCTTACATGTCCCATAGGTATGCTTCAAATATGATTACATTGTCCCTCTTATGTCTGACCTATGGCCCCGATCTCACAACTCGATATCTCGCTCCCGCTGGCTGTGATCTAGTAGCAAAAAATACATACTTTGGTTCCTGCCATCCCATGAAGGCTATGAGGGTGAGTAGCCATGAGTAATGAAACTTTGTACTGATTTTGTGCATCCTTACAGTCCACTTGGAACAATTTTAGCAGATAAGGTGCCCAACTCATGAAGGTGCCTTCTGCGCATTGAGCTGCAATTGCGATGACTCCTACCGGTACTTCGTCTTTGCGGCATTTTCTTAGCAACTTATAGGCTAAGATATTTGTGCTCAGTTGTGTTGTTGCATTGTTGATCTGTTTGATTATAATGCCTCTTGTCCCCCTAGTGGTGTCATATTTCTTCTTCATTTCCTCTGCTAATGTTTTTTCCTTAGATTTATCATCCAGAATCAACACGAGATCCATACCCCGACTGGGTAGTCCTGTTATTTGAGCAATAAGCTCAACTATTATGGGGATGGGTTTGTCTATCCAGATATCCCCTCCATGCAAAACTTCTAACATCTTCTTAACACATGTTGTCGTGTACTTGCCTCTGCGAAAGTGTGGGAGTTTCAACAATCCTAAAATTCTTGTTTGGTCCAGTCCAACTGCCCACTGGTGTGGTTGGATGATCGTTTCTCCAAGTTGGTTGACCACTGTGTTCTGCATAAAAACCCTTAGCGCACGTTCTAGGTATTTGGTTTCATCTAAGATGTCATGGTCAGAATATTTGAGCTTCCCAATGTGACCCAATAGATGTGGCTCTACCTGTACTCCCTCTGGTATACGTGGTAGCACGATTTTTGCTGCCGGTTTCTTGCGAGGTGAGCTCGGTATCAGAACTCTGTCTTCCTGTTGTGGTGGTTGGTACAAAGTTCCAACAATTCCTGGTTGTTTTCCTATAGGCCATTCTGGCCAAGCTGAGGTGGTTCCCATGGTTTCTTTTGTTGGTTGACCTGGGTTGGGTACCTACACCTTGTCTAGTTTCCCTTTTAATCCTTGATTATGTGTTGTGTCATTACCCTCTGCAGTTGGTTTAGTGCTTTCTGGCTGTACTTCATGTTGGGGTTCCGCTTCCTCGTTCTAAGGTTCCTATGACTATGCTTGCATGTCCTCTTCCATGGCCTCTGCTTGTGGCTTCTGAATCTCCTCCAGTATCGGTGTAGAGTTTACCAGTAGTGTCTCTGGGGATGGGATCTCATCGATATCGACGATCTTCAGTTGTTGCTACTTGTTTTATTCCAGTGGTCCTCATGACCTCATTTGAACTCTGGTCGGTCTGGTAGTCTGAACTGGTTCGACGAACTTTGGTGGTGCCATAGTGGTGAGTGTGGAACGTCTTATAACTTTAGAAGACTGTGGTGGGATCTGTGGTCTCACTCTGTTCATTCGAGTTGTTTTCATTCTTTCACTGTTCTCCTTTCGCGAATAGACAAGTTGTTTCTATGCTCGCATGTTGTATGGGCTTGTCATGAAGCTTATCGTGGACGCTTCCTCCATGATGCGATTAATGCACCATAATTATGGGTTCAATGCATCTATATAAGTTTCATACTTTCCATTATGCTTCTCTTGACGTTTCCAATTAGCGTGTTTAATGTGACGTTCCATCAGTCCTTGTCATGTCTGAATTCTGCTTAGTGTTGTCCTATCATTGTGCTTTTGCCAAATTTCCGTTTCCTGCTCATTTGTCTTAGGCATGTAACCGTTTTTCTTGCCTTTACTACGTTTGTGTTTTGAGCGTCCTGTGGCTTTTTCGTGGCTTTTCATTTCTTTTTTTTTCTTTTTAATTGCATGGTGGGTGGTCAATTTTCCTTGTACAGCTTTAGTCGAATCCCATTGATCATTCCTCTGAGGTCTGCGCCTGCTAAATCTCTTAACTGTATAGCTCCACCGTCTGTTACAGATTTGACCTCGTATGGCCCTAACCAGTGCATTCTCAGCTTTCCTAGGTGTTGAAACAACTCCTTGTCATAGAGAAATACTAGATCTCCTTTCATGAAAGTATTGTTCTTAATGTGTCGATCATGCCATGCTTTGTCTCTAGCCTTCTGCACTTGTTGATGGAATCCTTTCGGGATTCGGTCTTCCTCCATTGCTAACAGTGGATTCAATCTTTCCTGTATTGTGTCGTGTTCTGTCATTTGTGTGATAGAGACTACGCGTAAGCTGGGTACTAAAAATTCTAATGGCACTACTGCTTCTTGGCCGTAGACGAGTTTGAATGGTGTGTTCCCTGTCAAATTTTTGCATGTCATCCTATACACTCATAATATTGTTGGTATTTTGAGGTCCCAGTCATCTCTGTTGACATTACAGATCTTTGTCAGTGCGTTCTCTAGAATTTTGTTAAATGCCTTTACTGTGCCATTCGCCTGTGGATGATATGGTGTGCTTCTCTCGTGGTGAACTTCAAATTCCTCGAGCATCGTGCAGATGGTTCTATTTATGAAATACGTTCCTTGGCCTCTCATCAAAACTCTTGGGCACCCAAACCTAGTAATTACTTGTTCAAATAAGAAGTGTGCAGCAGTCTCTATGTTGTAGTCTTTTACTGGTGCGATTTCCACCCATCTTGTTAGGTATTCCATCGTGGTGATGATGTATATTTCCCTTGTTCTCTTGGCTGGTGGGTTAATCGGTCCCAAAAAGTCTATTTCCCATTTATCAATTACCTATAATGTCACTTGTGGTTGTAGCGGCATCTCGTCCCTTCTGTTGGGTTTGCCTACCCTTTGATAGACATCACATCTCTAACAGTACTCTTTCAAGTCTCTGTGAATGGTTGGCCACAATAATCCTGCATGGAGTACCTTCTGTGCAGTATCTTTTCCTGCAAAGTTTCCTCCTACCAATCCCTCGTGGGCTTCTGCTAAAATTCTTGGCCATTCGTGCTCCAACACGTGCCTTCATAAAATTCTATCTGCACCCATTTTATATAGATGTCCTACGATCAATTGATAGCCAGCTACACGAACTACTAGGTTGTTCTTCTACGTGGTGGTATAATCTTGCGGTATGGTACCTGTGCTAAAGTACGGGATGATCTTTGCAAAGTTGTCATCAGCAATATGTATGGAAAATAGTTGTGCATCTGAAAATTTGTCTTCTAAGTTCATGGGTTCTTATCCATTTGTGACCCGTGATAGGTGGTCAGGTCCCAAAAAGTCTATTTCCCATTTATCAATTACCTATAATGTCACTTGTGGTTGTAGCGGCATCTCGTCCCTTCTGTTGGGTTTGCCTACCCTTTGATAGACATCACATCTCTAACAGTACTCTTTCAAGTCTCTGTGAAT
>SNQJ01S0010937.1:63272-88382 GCA_010110895.2 Picea sitchensis
TTGAATCTATTCCTACAAGTCCATTTATGTCTAATACTATTACTATACTCCACTAAATATAACTGGTAGTAAATACCAAGTATACATACAAAAAAATAATACACATCTATTACTGAAAGTTGGGCATTCTAGACCTGTTATTTTTTCAGTACTTATTCATATGGAGGTGCCACTACTATATTCAAGTCTGACAGTTTCCTCGGCCTCTTTACCTCCTTCCTGAGAGAGCATCTTGTGTCCATAGCTGGAGTAGAATTCTTTGACGATTCCTTCCTTTGATCCAGTTGTCACTGTAGATATTCCCCTTGCCATCTCAAGAAGTCCACATTGTCCTATAGTTGTCCCACTTACACCCTATGTTGAGCCAACTTTTCCAATGCAAAGGTAATAGTTCAACTGAGTGCATTTACCTTGATAGTCAATTTTTCGATTGTTGTGAACTTATCCTCCACAAATTCCTTTCCCAAAATGCCTTCAGGATTTCCTCACACCAGATTACGACCTAGGAACGACTGTATTTTCTAGGGAAAGTGAATGGATATGTAGTCTCAAGTATCACCTCTGCTAATTGCCATGATTCTAATGACCCATATGTGAATTGTATATGGAATCCCAACTTGAATAACCTTATGGCTTTGCCAATTCAAATGGATGCATACATCTCTTACCTTGTCATTATTTTCGGTGTAATTGACAGTCACCTTGCAGATAGACAATCCAGCTGACCTCATAAGTTGAATTCACCATCATGGCTTGTACTTCCATTACCCGGGCATATCTCTTCACCATTGCCTCTCTGCCATCTTTTGTCATATCCATCAAACAAGGAAAGGGAGGAGGATTTGAGCATGTTGCATCTCTTAATTTCTCATGAGGCCAAGTACCCTAGCCACATGCGGATTTCCATGTCTTCTCCATCCTCATTATCAACGTTAATGGTTTCCAAGATTTCACCACAAGCCGAATATACTCCATAATTTCCATTCGAACCTTCAAGATGTTGAAATGATGGGAAGACGTCCCTTGCATGAGCCCTCCACACATAAACATCCATGATCTTCTTACATGGACCCAAAGGGCCCCACTCATATTCCAAGCCCCTTTCATTAGGGAGGGGTTACATATCTCACTTTCCCACAGAATCCCAAGGAACCTAGGGATAAACCAATGTCTCTATTATCCATTTCATCTACTTCTTTATTATTTTCTCTGAGGATGTGGAAAAATTGAAAAAATATATTGGTTAAAGAGATATGGTTCCTCTCAATAAGATGCTTTAACTTGATATCCTTAGGATAAGATCCATTGAAAAATAACATATGGTATTTTTGGAATCCCCCACTATATTCATCTATGTGATCTGCTTCTATTGTGCTAATTGCACCCCCTAATAAATTTCATAAGATTATGCATTGTTATGTGTAGTAGTACTTGGATTCCAATATAAATCCAATTATTTATTTCCTCTAGGACCATAAAACACCCCTCCCCCCCGCAACTACCTCCCTTGGGTTTCCTTTTTCCCCATCAAAACATAAAGTATATCTTGAACGAGAAGAAATCCAATTATGAAACTCCAAAGATGATACTTGAAGCTGCCAAAATGATCTTTTGGAAATATTTGTGTAAATTATCACTTGGATGTTTAATTTGGTCAACCATAATTCCTCCTCTAAATCCAATTTTTGAATAGTTTCCACTCTAATTCTCTTGGTATTAAAATACTATACCATTTCCCCATTGCATGCATTGCTACAAAGAATGGATGAAGGAGCTTATTTTTGTAAATGAGTTTATTTCTAGCCAACCAAAAATACCAGTAAACATATTTGAAAGAAGCCTTCCATGCTCAATGAAATACATATTTCCCATGAAAAGAACCTTGATATGCAGATCCCCATTTCCTCAATAGGTACTTACACGATGAGTGCCATGTTATTTTATGGCTCAATTCCAAATACACAAGGTGCTAGACCTGTTTGGAGTATTCACACTCAATGAATAAATGTTGAGTCGACTCTAAATTTTGTCGACATAATTCACATCGAAAGGGTCCCTTGAAACCACTTTTACTTAGATTTTCCCCTGTTAACAACTTATTATGGGCTAAGATCCAACAAAATATTTATTTTTGGAAGCCCATCATTACTCCACATATTTTGCCACATATTTGATTTTTCACGGAGCGAGAGTTTTCGAAGTATATCCTTGTATCGTTCCTTCACCGAATATCTTGTGTTTCCCCATCCATGAATATATCTCATATGTTGATGTATTGGGTCTTCTCTTTTAAGAATTAAAAGAAAGGACTAAGTGATATGATTGCGATGAGGAAGGATTAGTCCCAAATTCCTCCCCTAATAAACTCCATTAGGGAGCCACGAAGAAATAACATAAATGGAAGATTTATGTTGGTTTAAGATCCATAGCTGAAGTGGAAAAATAGAAAGATCATATCTTAAAAGGATTGAGCTAATAAAACGGTCATCCCAAAGATTGATTTTCTTCCCATTCCTTGGAATCTAGTTAAGAGAGATTTGAAAATAAGGGAGAGAGTCCCAAAGAAACTTCCAAATAGGATAACCTTCTTGCCTACCTAGGATGGTGTATAGAAATTGTCTTCTATCCCTTGAAAAATATTGTTTTTTCAAGGATCGCTTCCACCAATCATTTTCTCCCATCACTAGTCTCCAAAGAAGTTATGATCCCGGAGCAGTGTTTACAAATTCTGGGTCTCAAACTCCAAGGCTTCCATTTTATTTAAGATATTGAACTATATTCCAGTTTACTAAATGAAATCTATTGGAGTTGGATTTACGTCCTTGCCACAAGAATTTTTATATTACTTGATCCATATCCTTTTTTATGCCAACTAGATCCAATAAGGCGGAAAATTGAAAAATAGGAAAAGAAGAAAGAACGAATTTAACAAGAACCACTCTTCTTGTTGCATTCAACCAAATGGATCATCATAATTCAAACTAATATTTTATTTTCTACAATATTTATTTTCAAGCTTCCCTAGAATTGATTTCAAGCAGACCGACATTCCTAAATATTTAAAAAATTCCCAATCAACTGAGAAAGGAAATTGAAATATATGAGATATACCCATCAAAATAGTGGCATTTACATTTCAAGCATAAATATTCCTTATTTATGTATTGATTAATTCTCTTGAGATCAAAGTGAACTAATCTAATACAATCTTGAATCTGTGAGTAATTGTTTTTTAGGCTCCTCCTTTCACCAGGGTATCATCAACAAATTGTGAGTGATTAATTATTTTAACACCTCTCGCAATTTTGAGACCTAGAATATTTCTTGAAATTATTTCCTACTCTAATATTATATTCAATGCTTCAGCCATAAGAACATATAACATAGGGGAGAGAGGGAAACGTTTCCTTAGGCCCCTTCAAACTTTGAAAAATGGCATTGGTTTACCATTAATCAACGAGGAAATCCAAGGGTTATTAATGTAAGAACCAACCCAATATATAAAGGACTCGTCAAAGCCAATTTTTTTGCAAAATTGCATTTAAAAAATGATGCTTAACCCAATCAAAATAATTTTCCATATCAATTTTTATAATCATACCTTTCTCCCATTCATGAATCTTGAATGAATCACCTCCTGGACCAGAATTATGTTGTTCCATATTTGTCGATTTTCCAAAAAATCCCCTTGATTTTGGAGGATAATATGGGATAAGAAGGGATTCAATCTATTAGCAATAATCTTAGCCATAATTTTATAAGATACATAACATAGAGAAATGGGACAAAATCTTACAAAGGAAGAAGCATTCTTTTCCTTTGGAATTAAAGCCAAAAATGATGAATTTGTGGTGCCTCCCATACGAGAGTACTTATGCACATATTGAACCATACGAATTAAATTGAATTTAATGATGTACCAACATCGTATATAAAAATGAATGGTGAATTCTTCTAGGCCAGGGGATTTATAAGGGTTGAACTGTTTTATAGCAACAAAAATCTCATCTTCTGAGACTGAATTATTCAACTACAAGTTATCCTATTCTTTGATTAGAGTTGGAATGTGTGAGTTAAATTGATCACACGGTTCATTATTCCAATCACCCTCTTCTATATATAGATCTTCAAAGTGTAAATATGCATCCTTTTTAATTTCCTCAAAATAAGTAATAACTTCTCCACATTGTAATTTTATTTCCTCAACCTTGTTCTTCTATTTCATTATTTTAGCCTACTTGTGAAAGAAAGTTATATTTTTTCCCCCTACTTGCAGCCACATAGATCTATATTTTAACCTCCATAAGGTCTCATCCTCCTTAAGGGATTTTACATATTTATTAAAAACTGATTGTTCTTGTGGTAGGGAGTTTGAATTTACTTCCTTACTATCCATCCTATCATGTATTTATTCAAGTTTTCTTTTCCATTCTACAACATTTGTATTTGGGGTATTTATTGAGGTCTTGACCCAGACCTTGATTGAAACTTTAACCCTTTTTAACTTTAGTTCCCAAATATGAAAAGGGGATCGAACAACCCATTTTCACCAAGGTCTAGAAACCAAAGGGAAAAAATCAGGATTCTCCATCCAAAGAGGATTAAATCATAAGGAGACGGGCCCCAAGTTTTATTCTTTAGATAAGGTCAAATAAATAGGGAAATGGTAAAATATATCCCAATGGATTATTATGGAGGAAATGTCATCAGGAAGGGACAAGAAGGAGATGTGAATAAGGAAACGATCAAGCCTAGTTGCAATGTTCCCTGGACCATCTCTTCTATTGTTCCAAGTGAGTTTTCCTTTGCTTGGATGGACATAAAACAAATACAAAGTGGAGATGAGGTCCTCCATCTTTTCCCTGGAAGTATATACATAAATAGAGCCTCCTCTTTCCTCACTTAAATGAATGGAAATCTCCAACAATAATACAATTTTGATGGAACCCAGAGTCCCTTATGCCCAAGAGTAACTCCCGGAAATTTGATTTTTCCCAACAATTGTTGGGCATATAGAAATTTATAATAGGAAATATCTTACCTTAAGGGATATTCACCAACTTGACCATTATCTGATGAGAAGTTGCATGACTAGTATCCAATTGGAATATTTTAGGATTCCACAGAGTAAAAATGCACCTTGAATCTCCTCTTGCACTAATCGTTGCACCTGTACTTTTTCTCCAAATTTGTTGAATTTCTTGAAGGGATTATTTCCCTTTCACTTTAGTCTAATGTATTAGAATATTTTGAGGCTTTTCAATTCGAATTAGCTTTCCCATTGCTTATTTATTATATTTTCTCCCCAATCCTCTACAATTCCATGAGACTAATTTCATTACATACTTGAATATTTGGGTTCCCCGCCCCCTTTAGAGGGATGAGAGGGAATGTTAGATGGCTCTTTTGAGAAATTAGTTTTCCCACCTTTGTCATCCTTATTGAATACTTCTTCTAGGGTAGTTTGGATACCTAAATCTTGTTCCTTGTCTGCTTTCGTCTCCCTTCGATTGTGATTTCATCACCTAACCACCTTATTTGTTGTTGTGTTTTGTGAGACTTATATTTCTAACTCTTCCCTCGATTCATCTTGACTTCCTTCCTCTAGAATAATTTGAATTCCAGAGATTGAACAGGTAGGAATTTTGTTGGGAGTGGGGTCCCCTTTCTTAATGATTTCATATTTTCACTATATTAATGGGTGATTTGGTTCCTCTATTGTTTTGGCACAATTATTTGTTTCAATGCCTTCCTCTCGCGATTCTACAGTTTCTACTTCAATGTTCTCTGAAGCTACATACTTATTTCTACTATTTTTTGTTTTACAATCCCCCTGAGCCGAGGGTCTATCCCGATTAGGAGAATATGGAGTGGGATTTCCTCCTTGGTACTATTTGTGTACTATTTCCTTTCCATACACCTTCTTTCTTTTTGGTTATTTCCATTTTTCCTATTCCCTCTCTTCTGGATGATCTACCTTTATCTTTGGACAATTATTTGCAAAGTGTCCATATTCATGACATGCTTTGAATTTAAATGAAATTTGCTCATAATAAACTTTTTGAATATAAGACCACGTATCCATGGTTAGCTGAATAGCCTTAGGTAAACATTTTTCAATATCCACTTCTACACAAAGAAGAATGAAAGCTTAAAGACCTTCTCGTGGTTTGGCTCGATCAATATACCTCCCTAAGGTATTTCCTATGCTTCTCATAGTTTCATCATTCCAATGGTGTAAGGGAAGGAAACATAAGTGGACCCACACCGAGATTGGTGAAGGAATGTCATTTTCAGGACTAAAGTTTGGCATCCACTTATTCAAATACATACCTTGTGTGCCCATAAAATAAGGGTTTCTTCTAAATATTATATCCTTATCTGCCTTGTTTTCAAACAAAAAAACAAAAAAACCCTTACCAAAGAACGTTGAAGACATTTTCCCTTAAATTTATTTCTTCTAGTTCAGATCCAACCATTGAGCCATTGCGCATGGGAAGGTCCACAAACCAGTTAACATCTCGATTAACTGATTTTCATATACTCAAATTACAATTGAATGGGAGGTTGAAGAGTACACTAGGAATTTAGGAATATTATCGATTTTCTTAACAAATCGAGATGGAGGAGTTGGATTTTCATTCTTAGAATATGAAGAGATCAACAACTAGAATGTTTCAATGTTCAAAGGTGGTGGAGGAAGAGGAGGGGAACCTCCCCTCGATCCATAGGCCATGATGCGGAGTGTTGACGATACCAAGTGACCTATCAAGAAGGTAAGGTAGAACGCTCGATGTCATGTCCCAATTAGAGATACTCTCATTTGGTGTAGTGTTTTCCATGAGCATGTGGGTGTCATTGTCACTCAAAATTAAAAGAAGAAAAAAAGGGGAAAAGACAACAAGTTGTCCCCCAAAGAGTTCTAATTAATCCTAATTCTAATCTAATTTAAATAAAACTAATCTAACCTAACTACTTATAACCTATCCCAGGAGCAAAATTAAAAGAATGAGTATAATGAAAGATGATATCATCGGAACCAGAAATAATTCATGTGTGTTAATTGTAACACACCCAACCCATAAATACCCTTTATAGGGATGGGGAATAAAATTTTTGTTCTTCCTAAATATCTCCAATCCTAATTCTGGGATCTTCATTGGTTATTGCTTGTCACGAGATTTCTAACGGTCGCCACTGCACTAAAATCCGAGCTATGGTCTGCAAGTTATGGCCTCCCGAAATTTCTCGGGCATTGTTAGTTGGGGTCTTTGGTGTTTGAAGTTGAACACTCCTTTTTCCTAATCCCCGAAGTCCCTAAATATCTCCATGTGGCCTTAGAAATTCAATGATATTCATTCAACGTTTTACGTTGAACTTCCCTTTATTACATTATTCCCAAAATGTCTGAACTCTCAAACTTATCCAGACTCTCGGAGTCCCGGACACGTCACCAACCAAGTTGGCCAGGTGGGCACAAACCAGAAGCTAACACGTGGCAACGGTCATGGATGACACATGTCCTTATTAGGGGGTGACACATGTCATACTATAATAGACATAAGGGGCCTATAAATTGTCCATATCCGATTGACACATGGCATGCGTAATGTGGTTCCACGTCCCCTTATGCAACGTCAGGATTCCACATCATATTGGACTGATGGTTGCCCAACCCTTCGATCTCATGGTCAGTAATATTCTACGTAGATCTATATATCTACGACTCGCATTACTTCATGGCTCTAGAATTCATAGCTTACCAACTCCTCACATCGTGAATTCCCTGAAGAGCCAAGTCTCTAGACTCTTCAATATCATGCCAAGCGTCCTCATCCTACCCATGGTCGAGATTCATTTCAACATTTGTGACTTCGGAGGTTTTCAGACTATGTAGATTCTTTGCTAGGTTCCTCTGGATTACTAAGTATCTGGTCTATAGGATCGCTTTACATGTGCCCTCTCATCCAACGACTCTATTTTGATGGAAAAAGTTTGTCAGGGGACAAGTAGGGGCCACGTGTCACTCCACGACATGTTCTCGGTTGGTTGGGAAGTCGAGGGTGGTGTCTTTATATCGACCACTGAGAGGGATCCAGGAGGATATGAGGATCGATGGTCCTCATCACTTTGGAATTTCGACATTCGGGAGTTCAACATGTATCTTCCAGCTTTCTCTCTGGACCATGCCTGATCTATCGCCATGTGTACCTAGAATTAAACCACCAGGATTTACTCTGGCTTACCATACTTTAGGGAAAAACTCATGCATCCATATACCGTCGAATACTCGAACTTCTAGATAACCGTTGATTTGTTGACACATGTCCCTCCACTTTCAATGGTCTCGATTAACTTCACGACTCTGACATTCAGGAGTTTCTACACTATACCACTCCTATTCTCCCGGAGAAGAATTTTTTCGAAGCACGTTAGGCTTCCCTTCCTAAGTATAATCTAATGGTTGAGAGAGATCCACACTGGATCCCCAAATCGACAGCCCCCATCAATTCACGAATTCGGCCTTCGACTATTTTCAAGTATTGTGGAGTCATAATTCCCATAGTCCCGAAGCTGAAAGAGCTAGCTCCTTTTGGACTAGCACTGGGTTCCCGGGCCTTTTTCATATGGATCCTCAGAAGCTCTTGTGGGCTAAGCGCTAATTATTTTTGCAACAATTGGGATAAGGACATGGGCATGAGCCCTCGGTCAGATGGGTGGATAGTATGAAGGGGATGCCCTTCTCCCACATAATTGAACTTGGCATTCCCGCTAAGGTAAACTTCAAAGGGTTGGTAGGACTTAGAAGTTTCAGTCAATCCTACCCCGACTCCCCTGCAGATTCGCATCCCATAACTCTCTAGCAATTACACTGAGATAAATAAAATACTATATGGATATAACAGTTTACCGAAGCAAAAGAAAATTCTAATAACTGTTAAAATACTGAAAGACTTAACCATAAACACAGACATTCATCATCGCATCCAATATATATACACAGAGTATGATAATACTTATCAAAAATGGAGAATGTGAAGCAACTGCTGAAAGGGGTGTTTGTTTCCTCCCAACCATAGGCACAACCACTCCTATCGGATTTACTACTGGCCACCCTTGAGCTATACCATGATTCTTTGAGATAGATTCTTTCTCTTCTATCCATGATAGTCAGGAACAAAGGTTACTCTTCTCCTCCCAGATGAACTTGGAAACAGGTTTTCTCCACTCCAAGGAAGGAGATCTGAACGAGCACTTCCTTAGTCACTCGTTAGCCTCGTTTATCATTGTTGGTTCTTATCTTATCAGCTTCTCTCTAATACCTGCACCATATACCCATGGTTCATATCTATAAGGGTACCAACAAAGCCTAAAACTATCGGCCCTTCTAGTAAACCAGAAGGCAACGTAGTACAAAGAATACACTGTGCAGTCTCACCCGAGATAGCTTTAAATGGGTGGCTGCAAGACTCAGGTGTTTGTAGCCTAGGATTGAGTATGATATAGGGGATCTACATTCTGAGCCATTAATTTTGATTTGTATTACGAACTAATGTTATTTCGTTTAATACTTTGACTTTGTGGCCTCTGTTCTTGATAACTCAACAACAATTACTCAGCAATATAATAACTCATTCATTCATTCATTTCATACAACATCTAACTAATAAAAGTATGACAAATATATGAATGCATTCATCACATTACACAGGTATTATCGTGGTTCACCCCCTCCTGGGCTACGTCCACAAATATTTGGCTCTTGGCTCTCTTATTATGGCAGTTCTGTAATTCTCGTACCTCGCGCTTACAACTCTCCTCGGATGGGTAAGTTCTCTGTGAGGCGAACTAGATCACACCAGGCCCCAGAGCCTATGATCTAATCCTCAAAATCTACCTCCTCTCTTCCTCTTACCTCAATTTCTTACAAAATTAATTCTCTCATCAAAAAATTACATAAAGATAATCAGACTCTACATAGGTAGAAAACTGAATTTCTTCCGACCTCTCTTTGATACCTGGATATCTATATTTATATCTATCGGGCTCTTCAGAAATTTACACAAAAACCTTACAAAAAAACTAAAAAATCCCTAACAACTATTGTCGTTAGGTCTTCCTTCTCTACATGCGTGTGTTGCTTCCTTCCAGCTGTCGCCTCCTTCTTGCATGTGCGTGTTCTATGCTTCTTGTCAGTTGTCGCTTTCCTCCTGTACGCTTTCTTTCCCATGATTTATCTTCCAGATGTCATTCTTCTTTGTGAATGATTTGTTCCCCACTTCGGCCTGCTACCAACAGGCCCCCAACACTAACATTTGACTCATCCCAAGTCACCTAATATTTTTGAGCTTCCTCAATCTCTTCAGTGATCATCTGGAATTTTTTCTTTAGCTCTGTTACTTTTGTCAGTGCCTGCGTAGTCTTCTCCTTAGTGGTATCCACTACCTTAACGACCACTTTGTTGCTCAGTAGTCCTACACATTCTGCCTGAGTCTATGCCATTTGTGTTCTATCTTCTTTTGCATGTGCGATTACTTCTACTACCCAATCCTGTAATGGTTCTATTTGAGCCCGCCACCCCTGTTTCTGTGTCTGCGTAGTGATAAGTTATGCCTGCATCTTCTTCAAATCTTGCATCCCCTTGATGCATTTTTGGTTTGGTATGGTAATTTGCCTCTATTTGAGTTCTTGGATCGTTTCATTGATCCTCTCCTCTTCCTTGTCCTAGCATTGAACCTGTGGGTCCTCCTCCAGTCTTGTCCAAAGTTGCATTGTTTTGTCGAGCAAGTCAGGTGTCGTGCTAACATGCTTCTCCATCTCTTGTATTTGCATTGTTGTTTCCTGTCTCCTCTGCTCCTTTACTACTGGTGGAGTTGTTGGTGTTAGTTGTTCTTGAAGATCCTCGATATCCTTCTGGTATTGAGAAATCGCCTATGCAATCTAGTCGATCTTTTCTGTGGTTGGGAGTTCGTTTTCTTGCACAGTGTTTAGAAGTTTCCCAAAAATTTCTCCCACTCTGCATTCCAATTCATTCTTGCATTATGTCTCCTCCTGAGTTTTGGATTTTTTCTGCTCATACTCTTTTTCCAGCGCTTCCCATTGCTTTGTCACTTTCTATAGCTCGATCGACTAGGTCTTTATGTGCCCAAGACTGCATCTCGTGGTCGACGCTAACCTGCAATTTGTGTAATTCCCTTGATGGCATCCGTGTTAGGACCAGTTGGATGTGGTCCAAATCCTTCAGTGGTGTTCGTCCCACGATTTCATCCACTCGTAGCATGCTTGGTATTACGTGGATCGTTGTGTTTGTGTGTGGCATGGGGAGGGTTGGGTCTCATTCTTTGACCTCCACTCTTTCATTGGTTTGTGTTTTCGATGGCTCTATGCCTCTACTGCTTCTTTCCCTCTGGACCTCCCTGAGTTTCCTGAGGAGTTGTCCTATTTCTACCATCTCTTTTTGCATATTATCCCTGTGATGTTTTGCGTGGTCAAAGTCTTCTGCGAGACAATATTGGACCATTCTAGCGATCATTTCTCCGTCGTCCTCCATGATCGTATAGTTGGGTGATGTTCATTGTGCCTTTTATTTCTTGTGCATGCCTGCGGCCTGTACAGATGGTCTCTTGGTTCCCCCTTTCTCCTGTGTGATGGGGTTTGGGGTGGTCTCTTGCGCTCCCTTAGCTTTTTTCAGTTGTTCGGTGGTCTCTTTCTGCCCCTTCTGGGTTCCTGTCTTCTTTGACCCTTCGTCTACCTGATTCGGTTTGTTTTGGCCCATCCTTCGTTTCTTGGGCACTGGAATTTGCGGAGGCTGTGTTTCCGCCTGCACTGCTTCTCCTTCTGTGGGTCCTTCTGGTACTTCTTGTGGAATGGATGGGATCCTCCATGCATCAGGACATTCACGGATGACCATGTCTATATCACCTTCTATGATGCAGTAGTGCATCAATAGCCACTGATTATTTGGATCCTGTCTGGGTTGTATCCACATGGCTTGACGTGTAGCCTAGAAATTAGCGATATTCCCATGTCGCTCGACAAATTTTGGTGTTATTATCCATGACCGGCTAATGGATTCTTGCATGTCCCATAGGTATTCTTCAAATATGATTACATTTTCCCTCTTATGTCTGACCTGTGGCCCCGATCTCACAACTCGATATCTCGCTCCCGCTGGCTATGGTCTAGTAGAAAAAAATACATACTTTGGTTCCCGCCATCCCATGAAGGCTATGAGGGTGAGCATCCATGAGTAATGAAACTTTGTACCAATTTGTTGTGCATCCTTCCAGTCCACTTGGAACAAGTTTAGCAGATAAGGTTCCCAACTCACGAAGGTGCCTTCTTCACATTGAGCTGCAACTGCGATGACTCCTACCGGTACTTCATCTTTGCATCATTTTCTTAGCAACTTATAGGCTAAGGTATTTGTGCTCAGTTGTGTTGTTTCATTGTTGATCTGTTTGATTATAATGCCTCTTGTCCCCCTAGTGGTGTCATATTTCTTCTTCATGTCCTCTGCTAACTCTTTTTCCTTGGATTTATCGTCCAGAATCAGCGCGGGATCCATACCCCGACTGGGTAGTCCTGTTATTTGAGCAATAAGCTCAACTGTTATGGGGACGAGTTTGTCCAGCCAGACATCCCCTCCATGCATAACTTCTAACATCTGATTAATGCATGTTGTCATGTACTTGCCTCTACCAAATTGTGGGAGTTTCAACAATCCTAAAATTATTGTTCGGTCCAGTCCAACTACCCACTGGTGTGGTTGGATGATCGTTTCTCCAACTTGGTTGACCACTGTGTTCTGCATAAAAACCCTTAGCACACGTTCTGGGTACTTGGTGTCATCTGAGACGTCCTGGTTGGAATAGTTGAGCTTCCCAACATGACCCAGTAGCTGTGGCTCTACCTGTACTCCCTCTGGTATGCATGGTAGCATGATTTTTGTTGTCGGTTTCTTGCAAGGTGATCTCGGTATCAGAAATTTTTCTTTCTACTGTGGTGGTTAGTATGAAGTTCCAACAATTCCTGGTTGTTTCCCTGTAGGCCATTCTGGCTAAGCTGAGGTGGTTCCCATGGTTTCTTTTTTTGGTTGACCTGGGTTGGGTACCTGCACCTTGTCTAGTTTCCCTTTTAATCCTTGATTCTGTGTTGTGTCATTACCCTCTGCGGTTGGTTCAGTTCTTTCTGGTTGTACTTCATGTTGGGGTTCCGCTTCCTCGTTATGAGGTTCCTATGACTATGCTTGCATGTCCTCTTCCATGGCCTCTTCTTGTGGCTTCTGAATCTCCTCCAGTATCGGTGCAGAGTTTACCGGTAGTGTCTCTAGGGATGGGATCTCATCGATATCGACGATCTTCGGTTGTTGCTGCTTATTTTCTTCCAGCAGTCCTCATGACCTCATTTGAACTTTGGTCGATCTGGCGGTTTGAACTGGTTTGAAGGACTTTGGTGGTTCCATAGTGGTGAGTGTGGAACGTTTGTTGACTTTAGAAGACTGTGGTGGGATCTGTGGTCTCGTTTTGTTCATTCGAGCTATTGTCACTCTCTCACTGTTCTCCTTTTGCGAATAAACAAGTTGTTTCTATGCTTGCATGTTGTATGGGCTTATCATGAATCTTATCACAGACGCTTCCTCCATGATGCAATTAATGCACCACAACTGTGGGTTCAATGCATCTATGGAAGTTTCATACTTTCCATTATGCTTCTCTTGAAGTTTCCAATTAGCGTGTTTAATGTGGCATTCCATCAGTCCTTGTCGTGCCTGAATTCCGCTTAGTGTTGTCCTATCATCGTGCTTTTGCCGAATTTCTGTTTCTTGCTCGTTTGTCTTAGGCATGTAACCATTTCTCTTGCCTTTACTACGTTTGTGTTTTTAGCGTCCTGTGGCTTTTTCATGGCTTTTCATTTTTTTTTTCTTTTTCTTTTTAACTGCGCGGTGGGTGGTCAATTTTCCTTGTATAGATTTAGTCAGCTCCCATTGATCATTCCTCTAAGGTCTGCGCCTACTAAATCTCTTAACTGTACAAATCCACCGTCTGTTACAGATTTGACCTCGTATGGCCCTAACTAATGCATTCTCAGCTTTCCTGGGTGCTAAAACGACTTGTTGTCATAGAGAAATAATAGATCTCCTTTCGTGAAAGTATTATTCTTAATGTGTCAATCATGACATGCTTTGTCTCTGGCTTTCTGCACTTGTTGATGGAATCTTTTCAGGATTCGGTCTTCCTCCATTGCTAATAGTGGATTCAATCTTTCCTGTATTGTGTTGTGTTCTGTCATTTGTGTGATAGCGGCTACATGTAAGCTGGGTACTAAAAATTCTAATGGAAGTACCGCTTCTTGGCCATAGACGAGTTTGAATGGTGTGTTCCCTGTCAAATTTTTGCATGTCATCCTATACGCCCATAATATTGTTGGTATTTTGAGGTCCCAGTCATCTGTTGACGTTACAGATCTTTGTCAGTGCATTCTCTAGAATTTTGTTAAATGCCTCTACTGTGCCATTCGCTTGTGGATGATACGGTGTGCTTCTCTCATGCTGAACTTCAAATTCCTCGAGCATCGCGCGGATGGTTCTATTTATGAAATACGTTCCTTGGCCTCTCATCAAAACTCTTGGGCACCCAAACCTAGTAATTACTTGTTCAAATAAGAAGTGTGCAGCAATCTCTACGTTGCAGTCTTTTACTGGTGTGGTTTCCACCCATCTTGTTAGGTATTCCATCGCGGTGATGATGTATATTTCCCTTGTTCTCTTGGCTGGTGGGTTAATCGGTCCCAAAAAGTCTATTTCCCATTTATCAATTACCTATAATGTCACTTGTGGTCGTAGTGGCATCTCGTCCCTTCTGTTGGGTTTGCCTACCCTTTGACAGACATCGCATCTCTGACAGTACTCTTTCAAGTCTCTGTGAATGGTTGGCCACAATAATCCTGCGTGGAGTACCTTCTGCGCAGTATCTTTTCCTGCATAGTTTCCTCCTGTCAATTCCTCATGGGCTTCTGCTAAAATTCTTGGCCATTCGTGCTCCAACACATGCCTTCATAAAATTCTATCTGCGCCCATTTTATATAGATGTCCTGCGATCAATTGATAGTCGGCTACACAAACTACTAGGTTGTTCTTCTATGCAGTGGTATAATCTTGTGGTGCGGTACCTATGCTCAAGTACGAGATGATCTTTGCGAAGTTGTCATCAACAATATGTACGGAAAATAATTGTGCATCCGAAAATTTGTCTTCTAAGTTCATGGGTTCTTATCCATTTGTGACCAGTGATAGGTGGTCAGGTTCTGCATTTAGTTTTTTTGGTTTAACGATTACTTCGAAGTCAAATTCCTAAAATAACAGTAACCATCGATAGATTTCCCCCCCCCAAAACTGGCTTGAGGACTAGGTATTTTAGGGCTGAGTGATCTATAAACATCTTAAAATCCTTCCCCAATAGGTAGTGTCTGAACTTTTGAAGTGCATAAACCATAGCTAGGACTTCTCTTTCCGTTGTGTTATAGCTTTGTTCTGAATTGGATAGTTTTCTGCTTGCGAATGCTATCGAGTGATCCAAGTCTCCTTCTTGCGAATGCTATCAGGTGATCCAAGTCTCCTTCTCCTGGTTGCACCAAGATAGATCCAAGTCCTATCATTGATGCATCTACATGCACATGGAATGTCTTTCCCCAGTCTAGAAATACTAATATCAGTGCAGTGACCATCTTCTCCTTCAGGGTATCCAGACTGTGTTGACACTCGTCGTTCCAATGGTACTTTGTATCCTTCCTTAGCAGTTTTTCCATTGGTGTTGTGATCTGCGCATACCCTTTGATGAATTTTCGATAGTATCATGTGTGTCCTAACGTCGCTCATAGCTGACAGAATATTTTTGGTGCTGGTAAATTAACGATGACTGTGATCTTTGTCGGATCGACCAATAGCCCTTGTTTGCATACTATATGGCCCAATAGTATCCCAAACGGTGTTCCAAATATACATTTATTTATGTTTAGTGATATCTAACACTGTTTGCATCGTTCTAGCATCAAGTGTAAAACTTCCACATGGTTTTTCAATAGACTATATACTATCCAGTCGTCCAGGTATACTTCAAGAAACTAATGGATGAATTCTTTAAATGTTGCGATAACCACTCTGGAGAATATTGTTGGTGCATTATTCATTCTAAATGGCATGACTGTATATTGGTAAGATCCCCATTCCTTCGTGAATGTGGTCTTGTAGCTATCCTCCTGTGTTATCTTAATATGATGGTAGCCTGAGAATCGATCAGTGAATGAGTAAGCTTCATGTCCGTCGACATTCTCTAACACTTCATCCGTGAATGGTGTAGGGAATGGGTTGTGTAGGAATGCATCATTCAATTTCCTCAAGTCGACACATATCCTAATCTATCTGCCTTGTTTCTTGTCCTGTATGACCATCAGGCTTATCCATTTTGATTCCTCGACTGGTTTGATTATGTCGGCTTCAAGAATCTAGTCAATATCCTCTTTAAATTTTTGTTTATATATGGGATTCAGTCTATATGGTCGTTGTCTAATCGGTCTCGCTTCGGGTCTGAGAGGTATCTTCATCTCTCCTATTTCTCCTGCTATACCCTTCATCTCTGTAAATTTTGTAGGAAATAAGTCGTTGTACTCACACAACAACTCTGTAATGCTTTCTACTGTTGGCTCATCCCAGTAGTATCCAATGCTGGACATTTTGGGATGTTCAGTTGTTCCGATGTTAACTTTATTTACCTTGATTGGCATAGAAATAACTTCATATTCTATGGGTGGTCCCTTCACATCTCTTTCTCCTTCTACTTATTCAATCTGAATGTCGTGTGGGTCATCTTCGTCTAGTATTTCCTTCTATACCTGGTAATGTGACAGCAGTTCCTTGACTGTCTGCTTATTTCACTACTGCTCTTTGGTAATAAGTTCTATTTTTTGTTCTTCAATGAATATGACTCTTCTGATCCATTTCATGTTTGCATCTATGTTGGGGTTCTCGTGCTCGAACGAGAAAGTGATGGTAAAGTTTTGTTGCAATGTATCCCATGTTGTATTTCCTTCACACAGTTCCTAATCTGTATACTAGTTCGTTGGTATGCCTTCTAATATGTGAATGAAGTGGTGAGGCCATTCCTCTGGTGGGGTCATTTTCCACAGCATTTCGCACTCCTCCAAGTGCTTCACTAGTGTCCCTAGTCCTTCATATATATGTTGTTTGTTGTTTTTTTGTTCTGCGTCGAACCTTATGCACAGTAACCTCTTACATTGGTACCAGTTTGTGATAGTCTCCTTGTGTGTGGCCCACCATCTCGCGGGTGTGGCCTTGAGTGCTAAATCCAGTGCTAGTAGCCTCTGGTTATCTAGTACTTTGTCTTCATATTGTGTCAAGAATGTTTCCAAATCATTTAGTCCATGGAAACTGGGTGGTTCTTTGATTTCGGTGTCTATCCACCATATTGCGCGGTCTATTCTTGCACATATTCTCGTGGATACTTCATGTAGTCTCTGCTACCAGTTCTCTAGTCCAATGTTTAAATTTCTTGCGCATGAAGTAATAATGCCCCAACTTAGTACCCTGTATGCAATTGGGTTTACATAATCCTCCTCACACATGGTTCTTTTGTACAATTGGCTGATTTCCTCTAAGTCCAAGCAAGTGGGTTCTATGAACCTCTCCCCTTCGGATGGATCTAGTGGTGGTATGACCCTGTAATCTCTGGATTCAAATGTCATTTTCCTGGTCTTCAAGTTAATTATGGATTGGTTGTCAAATGCCCAATCCAGACCGAGTAGTGTCGGATACGATGTTGTGCCATCCACTATTTCAATGACTTCAAAATCTACTTTAGTGCGCACACCATCAAGATCTATTGTTACTCCTTTCAGTCTACCGATTGGTAGGACCCTATGTTGGTTTGCTAGTTTTATTTGGACATTTGAATATCCCAATGTTGGCTCTCCCATGCATTGTCAGGTTTTCTTGGGTAGCACATTCACTTCGGATCCTAGGTCTAGTATGATATCTCCCATATTGAAATCCCCAATGTTAGCATTCAATCTAAATTCCCTACTTGTTCTTCTTCTTGTGTGTAGATGATTGACAATTTTGGGTTCTAGATTTTATTCTATATCGTTTATACATTTCTCTAGGATGTTTTGAAATATTTTCACAAATGAAGGATCACTTAACATTTTGATGCATGACTGTAAAAATTCTTGTATAGTACTTACTTGTCCCTTGGGTGGAATTCCTTTGGTATGATCCAATGATGGCGGCATTTCATATTCTGGGGCTTCATGGTCTGGTTGTGTAGTGGAAGTTGACGTTGTGTCCATATTCTGAAATTCTTGTCTGGATTCCTTAAAAGTATCCTTTTCTTTGGGTGCATTGAACTACTTCCTTGGTTCGATGTTCTTCTTTACCCATTGGTTCTGTGGAGGTTCTTGTGGGACTTTGTCGTTCCCTGTCTTTGTTCCTCTATGGGTGACTATGTTGATTTTCCATCCATCCTCCCTAACTTCGGATTAAATCCCTTGAACATTCTGATTGTTCTAGTTCCTCTTTTCCTGAATCTTTACTAATAGTGTCGGGCATTCCTCTATCTCGTGGTTTGATGCGTGACAGTACATACAAGTCGCCAACGGAAGTGGGCATTCCCATGCATAATGTCCCATTTGTTGGCAATTGTGACATGTGACTAGTCCTCTGCCACGTCAAAAACCTCTTATGGCTCATCCTCCTCCTTGATAACCTGCTCGGTCCCGTCTCGACACGTTGTACTGTGGTACCTGATTATACTATGTGGTATTATATTAGGGTTGTGTTGGGTTGTACTACAGCTGTGTGTTGTTGTACGGTTGTTGTGCAGTGTTGTACTGTTGTTGCGTAGGGTTGTCTGGAGCTGGGGCTTGATTGAATTATGGTGTTTCTTACCTAGTCATCATTTTAGCCTGTACCCTGTAGGCGTCTGATGTTCTCTCCCGCATCAGCTCCATGGTTCTGCAATATTTATCATTATGGCCTACTGACTTACAAAAGGTGCAGTAAGAATTCTTTGGAACTGTATAGTACTTCTACATCATTGTGTAGTGATAAGGGTCATGACCTGGTTTCTTTCATATCTCACACCATAATCCTCCCTATGGTAGCGGGTTTGGCATGCCTGTTTCCATATACAACGCGAATGTTGGACATTCGTTCTTATGGTGTCCTTCCGTCCTGCATGTGGTGCACCAAACAAATTCTCGTTTGTCCTTGTTCTTGTTATGATTCAACTGAAATGTTAGGTTCTTCAAATCCTCCTTCAATTCTTCAATTGCTGGGTCTGTCTACTGGTACTGGTTTTCTTCCAACTACAAGGTTTCTTGTAGAGCCTCAGATTGCGTCTGAAACTTCTGCTGTCATAAGGGATATTTTAGGTGTGGGAGTAGTGTGTTGAAAAACAGATGTTGGTGTTGCATCTCAGTCATAAGGTATTTTAACTTCCCCTTCAATCACTTGAATCTCTGGTCAATCTCCCATACAGACTCTCCTGGTTTCTGTCTGATCTCGATCATTTCATTCATGTACTGATCCTCTGAGCTCGGCTTCTGATAGTGTCCTCGTCGTCCCCGGGGCACTGTTCGTGCCTAGACTCATGTACCAGTCTAGTGTGTGGTCTCTCAACGTGATCTCTAGCTACGCAAGTTTGGTATATTCATCTGTGACCTATTTTTCCTCCTAGATATTTGCACAAATGAACAAATTCTTCTCAGGGTCCTCTGCTACTTCTCCTCAGAATTTTGGTAATCGGATCGTGGTATCGTGTCCTACCATTCTAAACACGGAATTTCTACCTCCGTCACGCGGTGTAGATACTTGACTAGTGCTGCATGAACTGGCTCCTCCAGTTGTTTCTCCTGTGGTAGATGTACTTCCTGCTATCGGACTTCCTCCAAACTTTGGTTGTCTAAACGGTGGTGTTCTCTTTGGTGAATTGGTCACACATGGGTTTATGGGTTCCACACTGACATTAATATGGAAAGGATGGTTATCTTATCCTCTTGTTCTTGGGCCTCTTGTTTTCCTCTCATAGGTTGCACGTAGGATTTCCTCAATCTACTCCATAGCCCGGTGATCCTCTAACTCTTCTTCATTGCTTGCCAAGCCCTCCCTTGTGGCTATGGCTCTTTTATTGGTATTCACCTTATATTGGTAGGGTACTCTACTACGCATCGTTCCTAGTGATGCCAAGATCCACTTAAGCTGGTCGTCATCCATCAAGATCAGGTCCAAGAATTCCTCCTCCTTCTTGCCTTTAGCCTCACCTTCATCCATTTATCCTTCCTTTGTTAGTTCTTCCCCCCTTCCCCCATGCACACAGGGAAGTCTAGCTATCTGCTTCCATTGTCATTACACCTTTTTTATATAGCAATATTTTAATAGAAGTATACAGTGATCAAATGTACGTTTCGCGAGGTCCACGTAGAAGTTCATACTCTATTGCACTATATGACTTTGATGTGTCAACTGAAAACCTTTTGATGAAGCCTGTCACAATACTATCAAGACAGAAGTCGACTACGCAGGTGAATTTTTTGTTCACCTGTTGCAACTACTCAATCTGTACTGGGGTCCAATCTAGCTGTCAGATCCGGTTCGTTGCATGGTTATCTTTCAACCTCAATATCCACTTTTGCAGTAGGTGGGGAAAATCACAGAAAAAGACTTTGTGTAAATTCGTAAACACGTATTTATCCAAATATTTACGAGGTGTGAGGCTAGGGTTTCTATTATCCTTCTGGGAAAACTCTAGTTCTATAGTTATCAACCAGCCTTCGATTTCTACTTTCGTGGGGTTCCACGGTCTCAACATTCCCTTCTAGTGGCTCAGTGTTCTTCTGGGTTTCCTCGTTCTATTCTCACACATTCTATCTCATCTACTCAATCCTTTCTTGTTCCTCTTACAATGACAACGAAACTATTTGTTGGTTCTTAGTCGATCATCTTATCTCTACTACCTACATCGTAGACCCAGGGTTCATATCTATAAGGGTACCAACAAAGCCTAAAACTATCGGCCCTTCTAGTAAACCAGAAGGAAACACAGTACATAGAATGCACTGCGTAGTCTCACCCGAGATAGATTTAAATGGGTAGCTTCAAGACTCAGTTGTTTGCAGCCTAGGATTGAGTATGAGATAGGGGATCTGCATTATGAGCCATTACTTGTGATTTGTATTATTAACTACTGTTATTCCGTTTAATACTTTGACCTTGTGGCCTCTATTATTGATAACTCAACAACAATTACTCAGCAATATAATAACTCATTCATTCATTCATTTCATACAACATATAACTAATAAAAGTATGAAAAATATATGCATGCATTCATCACATTACACAGGTAGTACCATGGTTCACCCCCTCCTGGGATACATCCACAAAGATTTCACTCTAGGCTCTCTTATTATGGCATTTATGTAATTCTCGTGCCTCACGCTTACAACTCTCCTCAGATGGGTAAGTTCTCTGTGAGGCGAACTAGATCGCACCAGGCCCCAGAGCCTGTGATCTAATCCTCAAAATATGCCTCCTCTCTTCCTCTTAGCTCAATTTATTACAAAATTAGTTCTCTCATCAAAACATTACATAAAGATAATCGGACTCTACATAGGTAGAAAACCGATATTCTTTCGTCCTCTCTTTGATACCTACGTATCTATATTTATATATATCAGGCTCTTCAGCCATTTACACAAAAACCATACAAAAACCCTAACAATTATTTTCGTTAGGTCTTCCTTCTCTGCATGCGTTCATTGCTTCCTTCCAACTGTCGCCTCCTTCTTGCATGTGCGCGTGTTCTGCTTCTTGCTAGTTGTCTCTTTGCTCCTACATGCTTTCTTTCCCATGATATCTCTTCTAGCTTTCATTCTTCTTTGCGCATACTTTCTTCCCCACTTCGGCCTTCTACCAACAATCACCTTGTAGCGAGACCCTTCCCAGGGCTTCTTTCAACCCAAACTATCTTGCTTCTCATATTTTCTCTCAATTCTAGAGTCAAAAACATGCTTCTATTCTCTTCTCATGATTGTTCTCTCTACTCTGCTATCTTGCAGATATTTCCCTATCCCTTGAATTGCTTCCTTTCTTTCCTTCCTCACCAAGGTTGCATGGGTATGAATCCCAATTCTTGGTCAGGCCCGGAAGCCTTATAGATGGGTACCCTGCCCCATCTCCTCATTAAATCTTGAGGATGTTCTTCCAAGTAACAGCTTGACTGGTAATTCATTTATAGGTCAGAGGACTGTTGAGAAATTACATCCAGTAGGTATTGGTCTGGTGAGGGTCATCTCAACCATTATTGGTTTCCCCTCACCATCTCTTTCATAGCATCCATGGTCTATCTTGGAAAACTCCCCCCTTTCAACAGTTGTGCAACAAATATCCAATTTCTATTAATAACAGAAAATTCATACATTGACCCTTTTATACAAATATTCATCAAATCAAACATTCACACATATTTAGTCTTCCATAGTCTCTTGGCTAGTTATAGTTATATTTACAAACTGGGGGAAACGAAGGTATCACAATCCCCTCCCCCTTAAAGGAACATTGTCCTCGATGTTCTATCTACCGATGTGCTATGTATGTACAGAAGTAAACAAAAATGGATATGCATGTTTCATGGCATCCTCCATTTCCCATGTAGCCCCAACTAGGCCAAAGTGTTTCCACTACACCTTGACCTATGCAATCGCTATGTTGCTGAGTGGGATTTCCTTCCTTTATATTATGCATTGGGGTTTTGGCAAGAATTCTCCCTCAGGTTCCACCTGAATCATAGACCAGTCAATAATACAATTAGAATCATGTATATACTTATTTAATAATGAAACATGGAAAACATCATGTGCCTTCACTATGGGAGGAAGTGTTATCCGATAGGCTACTGGTCCCACTCTATCCAAAACTTCATAGGGTCCACAATACCGAGGTTCCATATTGGCACAATCTCCCATCCTCAAAGTTATTTTCCTGGGTCTAACTCGGAGATACACATGATCCCCTTCTTTGAACTCTCTAGGAGTCCTTTTCATGTTTGTATAGATATTTTTTTTATCCTGATCTATCTTTAGATTTTGTCTAATCTGAATTACTTGTTGTTCCATTTCCTTTATCATATTTTTCCCAATTGTAACTATGTCCACTAGGTTGTTCCAGTTGATTGGAATGTTGCATTGTCTTACATAGAGGGCTTCAAAAGGGCTCATTTTTAATGACTCTTGATAGCCATTGTTGTAGGAAAATTATACCATTGGTAGGTATTCCTCCCACTTCTTGGGTTGATGCATTACATGCATCCTCAACATTTATTCTAATACTTGGTTTACCCTCTCTATCTTCCCATCAGTTTGACGGTGATAGTTTGTACTAAAGAGCAATTTTGTTTCAAAACCAGCAAACAGATATTTCCAAAAGTTTGAAGTAAACTTTGTATCTCTATCAGATATAATTTCCTTAGGCATGCCATATGTTAGCACCAGAAGTCACCTCTATATTGATACAGAGGTAAGCCTGATACCCATTAGTTTTGTGTCACAATGAATAGTTTAAAGGTGGTGTAATCGACACAGACTCGGGATGGTATCGTTCTAACTCAGAAAAATGGGTTGGCACGCATAGGCAAGTGAGGTATTGATCTAAATTCAGCCAGTAATTTGAAGTATAGTGGAGAGTAGGGGGGGGATTTTAAGGAGAATGAAATGGTCTGCTATGGACATCTGGTCTTCCAGCAGCCTAAGGAGGAAATGCTCCAAATACAAGATCCTCTTGAATTCAGAACTTCAAGAAACTGAAACTTCTATAACAATACTACAATCAAACATACATTACAATATAGTCACAACAACCCGACTAGACATCCATGCCCGAGCTCTCAGCATCAGGGGGAAAAGAGAACACAAGAAACTAGTTAAAACTGGTTGTAATGTCACTATGATCAAACCTCCATCACAAAAACACAACTACCCTCAGCTAGATCCTCCATGCCTGAGTGTTTCAACACAACAGTTACACAAAGATGAAAGGAAACTGACTTTCATTAAACAATAAGTCTCAAATACATATCATAACTAGAGAACCAGAGGATTTTCTAAAACTTTACAAATCAAGAGCCTTGCTAAACCATCAACACTTACAAAATATAAAAACTGAGTATTTATACTCAAAACAAAATTACGGAAGCATATACGAGTAGTTGCATTGAAGGCATTGCATCTGCATGCTTCTTGACATACTGTGCACACATTCTCTATCCAGATGTGAACTTCAGTCATATTCAAACGAGCTTCAGAACGGACCTATTGATGAGTCAACTAACTGACAGTCATTTCCTGTGCTTTCTATTTATGGCAGAAAAGACGTTCAACCACCACCAACCAACCTTAATAACTGCTTCATTGGGATCAGGGAAGGATCAAGTCAACTCTGCACCTATAGGACGTGGCATCTAATGGGGTGATTGGCGTGCCAGGCATGAAATGGAAGACGGGAGATGGCCAAGTGGACAACACAGGGGCCACACGAGCAGGAGATGAGGTGGACTGGGATGGAGATGATGTGGAGCAAGGGGGCACAGGTGGAGGGAGATGAGAAGGGGATAGGTACTGGTGAAACAGTGAGTGGAATATAGGTGGAGGGAGAGAAAGTGATAAAGGAGGGGCCACTTGTCAACCTGGGATAGGACATAATAAGCACATGTGCATATCGGGGATGAAAAAAGCGGTTTGAAACTTCCCCTCTTTTGTGCCCGACGTGTAAATCTGGCTGACACGTAGCACCTTTAAGAAACCATGGTTTCATTCCTAGCCCACCCTACAAAATTTATCCTGTGCAGATGTTGAATCCCCAATATGATCGACGACCGTCGATCTGAGGCGCAACAATCTTGACCACCCATATTTGCATGCGTCTTATCACATCGCACCTTCGACTTAGGATATAAGCCAATTTGTGGGTTTTTTGCCCATTTTCTTTGATTACTTCGCCAAGGGGCCAACTTCTTAGGAAAACACCCCCCCGCCCCCCCTCCC
>SNQJ01S0010937.1:107040-118926 GCA_010110895.2 Picea sitchensis
GAGGTAAGACTAGAGGGGCATATATTGCAGCCACTATGGAATCCATTATGTTTCTAGGGGGATTATCACCTGCCATAGGGATATGAGGTGGAGGATAATTAGGAGGAGAAGGTGTTAGATAAGGGGAGACTGGAACTGAGCTTCCGAGAGGAAAGGGAAACAATAGAGGATTTGGAGAAAAGGCTATCGGGCTTGGGGGAACAGAGGTTTCTCTCTCTGTGGTAGCGACAATAGTAATAGGAGGAGGAGTGGTAAATCTTAGGGTAGAAAAATCTTCTGAGGCATTGGGTCTAAACCATAGTATAATTTTAGGGGAGAGTGAAGTGACAAGGATTTCTTTCTCCAATCCCATGCCAGGAGGGGAAAACTTAACAGGAACACTCCCAAAATTCAAATTTCAAGAAACTCCAACAAAAGGTATAACAGAAGGCTCAAAAGCAGAAATTGGAGTTACTATAGGATAATGAAAATCATCAGAAATACCTGGTTTAGCAGTAGAAGTACATTCATGAAGGGCCTTTCCCTTTATGATAATTTTCTCTCATTCAACTTCAGGTGTTTCCAAAGGCAGTTGTAGAGTAGACCTCATGTGTCTGCCTCCAGAATCCACAACTAAAACAATGGAGTCGCCTGTGGATTTGCATCAATGGAGTCATCACAGTGGAGTCGCCAGGTGCATAGTTGCAATGTTGATGTAGTGGGTTTTGATGCACCTTTAGAACCAGTAAGATTTGTCATTCAATCCCAGGGAAAATATTCAATTAATCCCCAGAAACGGCGCCAGAAATGTTAGCACCAGAAGTCACCTTTGGATTTTTGCAAAGGTAATCCTGATACCCAGTAGTTTATGTCACAATGAATAGTTTAAAGGCGGTCTAATGGATGTAGACTCAAGATGGTGTCATTCTAAATCATAAAATTGGGTTGGCACGCATAGGCAAGTGAGGTCTTGATCTAACTTCAACCAATAATTTGCAGAATAGTTGTGAGTAGGGGTAAGATTTTAAGGAGAATGAAATGGTATTCTATGGACATCTGATCTTCCAGCAACCTAAGGAGGAAAAGCTCCAAATACAAGATCCTCTTGAATTCAGAACTTCAAGAAACTGAAACCACTATAACAGTACTGCAATCAAACATACATTACAATATAGTCACAACAATTCGACTGGATCATCCATTCCCGAGCTCTCAACATCAGGGGCGAAAGAGAACACAAGAAACTGGTTAAAACTGGTTGTAATGTCATCGTGATCAAACCTCCATCACAAAAACACAACTACCCTCGACTGGATCCTCCATGCCTGAGTGTTTCAACGCAGTGGTTACACAAAGATGAAAGGAAAATGATTTTCATTAAACAAGAATTTTCAAATACATATCATAACCAGAGAACCAGAGACTTTGCTAAAACTTTAAAAATCGGGAGCCTAGCTCAACCATCGACACTTACAAAATATAAAAACTGAGTATTTATACTCAAAAAAAAATTACGGAAGCATATCCGAGTAGCTACATTGAAGGCATTACTTCTGCATGCTTCCTGAAAGACTGTGCATGCGGTCTCTGTCAAGACGTGAACCTCAGTCATATGCAAACGAGCTTTATAACATACCTGTTGATGAGCCGACTAACTGACGGTCCTTTCCTGTGCTTTCTATTTATGGAAAAAATGATGTTCAACCACCACCAACCAACCTTAATAACTACTTCATTAGGATCGGGGAAGGCTCAAGTCAACTTTTCATCTGTAGGACGTGGCAACTAACAGGGTGATTGGCGTGTTGGACATGAAATGGTGGATGGGAGATGACCATGTGGACAGCGCAGGGGCCACACGAGAGGGAGATGAAGTGGACTAGGACAGAGATGATGTGGAGCGAGGGGGAACAAGTGGAGGGAGATGAGAAGGGGACAGGTACAAGTGGAGGGAGAGAAAGTGATAAAGGAGGGGCCACTTGTCAACCTAGGATAGGACATAATAAGCACATGCACATATCGGGGGTGCGAAAAGCAATTTGAAACTTCCCCACTTTTGGGCCCGATGTGTGTCTTTGGCTGACACATAGCACCTTTAAGAAACCATGGTTTTTTTCTTGGCCCACCCTAAAAACTTTATCTTGTTCGCATGTTGAAGACCCGATATGATCGATGACCGTCGATCTGAGGCGCACCAATCTTGACCGCCCATATTTGCGCACGTCTTATCACATTGCACCAAAAGGTCACATTGCACCTCCGACTTAGGATATAAGTTGATTTGTGGATTGTTTGCCCATTTTCTTTGATTACCTCGCCAAGGGGCCAACTTCTTAGGAAAACACCCCCCCCTCCCCCTTACAAATAAATTTGATAACACCATGTAGTCTGAATATCTCTTTCATGAAAATGTTGGCAATATCTATTGCCTTACAAGTTGACTTGACGGGTATGAAGTGAGAAGCCTTGCTTAGTTTGTCCACAACTACCATGATGGCATCATTCTGTTTGGTTGATCTTGGTAATCCTGTGATGAAATCCAAGGAGATGGTTTCCCATTTCCATTCGAGAATTGGTAGGGGTTGCAACAACACTATTGGGTGTCGGTGCTCCACCTTGACTTACTGACATTCTAGACACTTAGCTAAGTAATCAACTATGTCCTTTTTCAGTCCAGGCCAATAAAATAGTTTCCTAGTGGCCGTGATCATTTTTTGATAACCAGGATGACTAGTATATGGTATTTTCTGTAATTCATCCATTATGAACCTCTTTAAGTCATCACAGTTTGGAATATACAATCTTCCCTTATAAGTTAGCAGGCCATCATTAAGCATCTGATAGCCTTCATACTTCATCCCTGTGGACTCTTGCTTTAGGTATGATGTCACAGTCTTAAAAAATGCATATGATTCTTATGCATTTTTTACCCTCTCTTTGATCTCTGATTCACTAACGCTTACAGCTACCAAGTGAACTACTTTCATACTTATATTAAGGGCATAAATCACCCTGTTCTCCTTTCCCTTGGTATGTTTGATTTCAAAATCAAACTCACTAAAGTGAGCCATTCAAATAGTTTTTCTCACATTGAGTTTTGGTTGGTCAAACAAATACCTTAACCCACTATGGTCTGTCATAAGTACAAATCTTCTACCTAAGAGGTAATTCCTCCACATTTTTAAAGCATGCACTATGGAAACCAATTCCATATCGTGGGTCACATAATTGACTTCATGCTCATTCAATTTTTTGGAATCATAGAAAATCACATGTCCTTCTTGCAAAAGGACTCCTACGAGCCCTTCCTTGAAGACATTTGTACATACAAGGAATTCCTTGTTTGGGTCTGCAATATTCAGTATAGGTGCATTGGTTAGCAGGTATTTCAGCTCTTGAAATCTTTCTTCAAATTTTGATGTTGAAATGAATTTAACCCCCTTTTTCTAAATTGAGATGATTGGGAAACCAATCTTGGAGAATCCCCTTATGAATATCCTATAGTATCATGCTAGGCCCATAAAGGATCTGATGTCATATACATCCTTTTGGGTAGGCCAATCCATGATGGTTTTAATATTGTCAGGATCAACTGTCACTCCTTCCTCAGAAATAACATGGCCTAAGTAATGGACTTGTTTCTGGAAAAAGTCACACTTACTAAGCTTAGCATAGAGATGATGTTCTCTTAGTACTTGGAGTACTAACAGTAGATTTTCTTCATGTTCTTCCCTATTCTTGGAATAGATTAGGACATCATCAATGAAAACCAACATAAACCTATCCAAGAAATTTACGAATACGTTATTCATTAAGCACATAAAAGTGGTTGGTGCATTGGTAAGCCCAAATGGAACCACCACAAATTCATAGTGACCATATCTTGTCCTAAAGGTTTTATTGTGGATGTCTTCATCTTTAACTTGGACCTGATGGTATCCATACCTCAGGTCAATCTTTGAGAATATTGTAGCACCCACTAATTGGTCAAACAATTCATCGATCCTTGGAAAGGGATACTTATTCTTGATTTTTATATTATTGAGTTGTCTATAATCTATGCACAGTCTGAGGGTTCCATCTTTATTTTTCAAAAACAAGGTTGGTTCTCCCCATGGATACACATTAGGCCGAATTAGCCTTTGTCCCACATCTCCTTCAGATTTAGTTTGATCTCAACTAGCTCTAGTGTAATCATTCTATAGGGTGTTCTAGACATTGGCACCGCTCTTGGTACAAGTTCTATTGAAAATTCAATATCCCTTATTGGAGGTAGACATGGCACCTCTTATGGGAATACATATTTATATTCTCTTAATATGGGATGGTCCTCTAGGATGGGTTTTTCATTCTCAACAGAGTTCAGTACTTGTATTGCATATAAGGGACATCCCTTTCTGCAATACTTCTTCACTTGGAGGGTTGATATTTGTCTCACTAAGACAAGATTTTGAATCCCTTGTAGGGTTAGCCTTCTTCCTTCTTCATTTTCACACTCCAAAGTTTTACTATAATAGTCCAATTTGGTTTTTTGGGCATCCAACCAATCTATGTCAATCAACAGGTCATAGGATCCTAAAGGAAGTATGTTTAGGTTCTCTTGGTTGGGAAACCCACTTATAATGAATTGGCATGCTGGTATGACCTCTGTTACTTTTCTTTTGGTTCCAATTGCTCGTTGTACTAGCCATGATTTAACATGTTTAATTTGTTGCCATTTACATTTCTCAACTGTTTGAGGGACAACATAACTCAAATTAGAACCAGGGTCAATTAAAATGGAAACATGATGGTTGGAAATCATACCTTCCATCTCCACCACTGAAGCTTGGTGGTCAACTTTTCTATTATCCAAGGCTGCATAAATTTATAGCATGCTCCTAGCCACATCATTGATGGTGGTAGCCTCTTGGACGTTGTAGACCCTCCTATTGTTTTGTTTCCTATGTGGACATTCCTTCGGCATATGTTCTTCTCCATAACCCCAACATTTCAAGGGTTCTTTCTTCGTTTAATTAGTCTTACTTGGAGCTTCTTTGAATGGCTTATTTCCACTCTGGGATGAAAATTTTGGCGATACACACTTCTGGAAGGAAGGATCATCCTAGATCTCTTCCCATGGTTCTTAAATATCGAGGATTTAAACCCCTTCTTCTTGAATCCTAAATTGTTTTTCTTCTTCCAGTCTTTATGGGGTTCTGTCTTATTATTGAACTTCTCATAGAAACACCTTTCCTTTTGAATAGTATCTTCCAAAGTCTTTGGCTCATCAAACTCAATTATGTCCTGATAGGACTGAGGTAGTCCACTAACAAATTGTTTCATCTTTACTTTCACATCCTTTATGTAGGACACATACCTCATCAACTTAAGAAATTTGTTGATATATTCATCTATGGTGAGTTGTCCCATCTTGAGTTCATAAAACTCCTTGGTATTCTCATCAAAGTAATTTTCTAATAGATACTTCTTTTTGAAGTATTTCTCAAATTGTTTCCATGAAAATTCCTTCTCATGGATTCCCTTCACATTCCTATGGTCCTCCCACCAAATGGAATCTTTCCCATTCGGTTTGAAAATGGTTATCCGAGATTTTAAGTTTTCAGAGTAGTCATGGACTCTGAAGTATTTCTTCAAGCCAATTAGTCAAACTTCTGCTTCTTCCCCCTTTTTAATCTCTCCATCGAAGGTGGGTGGTTTGGCTTTCTTAAATTCCTCGGGGTCATGACCCTTGTAATGTTTCCTCTTCTTTCTTCTCGTCTAAGAATGGGAACTAGTTTTTCCACTAGAAGATTCCTTGGAATTGTCAGTGTCCTCACCAAAGGAATCTTCCATTGAATGTCTCTTGGCTCCATGTTGGGCCTTCTTTGAGGTGCTCCTCCTGGTGTGGCCAATTTTAGGACCATGCTTATGTATCTCAGGTAGACTTGGAGTTTTCTTAGTATGATGCCTATCCACATGACTGGAAATTGGACTATGTTGCAATTGTCTTTGTATATCGGATAGACTTTGCAATAGGACTGCATTAATTTTAGTCTTCTTTTCCTGCTCCTTTATCATCCTTTCATTGTCAGCCTTACAAATATGTAATTCTACCATGAGGCTTATTACAGTTTCGGCCAAATATGGAGGGTTTTCCACCGCCCTCCTTTCATCATATTCTTCCTCTCTATTGTGGGAGCGCTCCCCAACTCATGGTGTGTCACCATCCTTTACGATATAATTTTCCTATTGTTCACCGACTGCTTGAGTGCTGATAATTTTTTTTATGTTAGTTACTATTGTACTAATTACTGAAAAACACATATCATTGCAAAGTGAAGTCATTTGTTTATTTGGAAACATTAGCAACATACAGTGCAGACTTCCAAAACACCTATCAATAGTAGAAGGTTTCATTCCTCTCTTCAGTATAGGTTCAAAAAAATTTCTTATAGAACGGGGGTAAGGTAGGGTGTTACCTCATAAAGTTATCTAATAATGTTTTTATGAAACTCGTGCATGAGCCCAAGCAGACCAAGTGTTGTTGTCATGCTCTAATACCAATTTGTAATGCAACTGACCCCTAAATACCCTTTCTAGGGATGAGGCATCAAATTTTTGTTCTTACTAACTATCTCTAATCCTAATTCTGGGATATTCATTGGTTACTACTCGTCATGATCTTTATAACGGTTTCCACCGCACTAAAATCCAATCTCTGGTTTGCAATTTATGGCCTCCCGAAGTTGTCTAGGTTTTGTTAGTTGGGGTCTTCAACATTCAACGTTGAACACTCTTTTTTCTTAATCCTCGAAGTCTTGAAATCTCACCACGTGGCCTTAACCATTAGACGATCCAATGTTTTACGTTTAACGTCCCTTTATTACATTATTCCCAAAACTTTTGAACTCCCAAAGTTATCCAGACTCTCGGAGTCCCGGACACGTCACCAACCACGTTGGCCAGTAGAACACGAACCAGAAGCTAACACACGGAAAGGGCCAGGGGTGACACGTGTCCTCATTATGGGTGACACATGTCATTCTCTAATAGGCATAAGAGGCATGTGATTCATCCATATCCGCATGACATGTGGCACGCGTAATGTGGGTCCACATAACCTTGTATAATGTCAAGATGCCACATCATCTTGGACTGATGGTTGTCCAACCCTTTGATCTCACGATTAGTAAGATTCCACGTATATCCATAGATATACGGCTCTCTTTACTTCACGGCTCCAAACTTCGGAGCTTACCAACTCCTCACATCGTGAATTCCCCGAAGAGTCAAGTCTTTAAACTCTCTAATCTGGTGCCAAGCATCCTCATCCTACCAATAGCCAAGATTCATTTCGACATTCGCAACTTCGAAGTTTTTCACGCTCTATAGATTCTTGGACAGGTTCCTCTGGAGTACTAAGTCTCTGGACTATAGGATCACTTACCACATTCCCTCATCCAATGACTCTATTTCGACAGACAACGTTTGACATGGGACAAGTAGGGGACACGTGTCAGTCTACGACGAGTTCCCAGTTGGTTGGGAAGTCGAGGGTGGGATCCTTAGATCGACGACTAAGAGGGATCCTGAAGGATCCAAGGATTGATGGTCCTCATCACTTTGGAAGTTCAGAATTTTGGAGTTTAGAATGTATCTTCCAGATTTCTCTCCCGACCACGTTAGATCTATCACCACGTGTACCTAGCATTCGCGGCTAGGATTTACTACAGCTTTCCATGCTCTGAGGAAAAGCATGTGCGCCCCTATACCGTCAAATACTAAAACTTATGGATAGTCATTGATTTGTGGACACGTGTCCCTCCACTCTCAACGTTCCCGATTAACTTCGTGACTCTGACATTCGAGAGTTTCAGCGCTAGACCACTCCTATTGTCCCGAAGCATAACTTCATCAAAGCACTTAACGCTTCCCTTCCTAAGTCTGATCTAATGATTAAGAGAGATCCACACTGGATCCCTAGATCGACGACCCCCATCAATTTGCGACCTTGTCCTTCAACTTTTTTCGAGGATTGTGGAGTCATAAGTCTCAAATTTCTGATGCCGAAAGAGCTATCTCCTTTTGGACTAGCGTTGGGTCCCTAGGCCTTGGTCATATGGATCCTCGAAAGTTCTTGTGGGCTAAGCTCTAATCATTTTTGCAGCAAAAGGGTTAAGGAAATGGGCATGAGCCCTTAATTAGATGGGTGGATAGTCTGAAGAGGACGTCCTTCTCCTACAAAATTGATCTTGACATTCTCACTAAGGTAAATTTCAAAGGGTTGGCAGGACTTAGACATTTCAATCAATCCTACCCCGACTCTCCTGCAGATTCACATCCCGTAACTCTCTAGGATCTACACTGAGATAAATCAAAGACTATATGGATATAGCAGTTTACCGAAGCAAAAGAACATTTCTAATAATTGTTCAAATATTGGAAGACTTAACCATAAACACATGCATTCATCATCGCATGCAATATATATACACAGAGTATGATAATACTTATCATAAATGGAGAATGTAAATAAAATGTTGAAAGGGGAGCATGTTTCCTCCCAACCATAGGCACAACCACTCCTATCAGATTTACCACTAGCCACCCCCAATCTAGATCATGATTCTCTAAGAGAGATTCTTTATCTTTGCTCCATGACAGTTAGGGATGGAGGTTACTCTCCTCCTCCCACATGAACTTGGCAATCGATTTTCTCCACTCTAAGCAAGGAGGTCTACGCGAGTACTTCCTCATTCACTCGTCAACCTCATTTATCAGCTTGTAGCGAGACCCTTCCCAGGGGTTCTTTCAACCAAAACCAACTTGCTTCTCAGCTTTTAACTCAATTATAGAGTCGAAAAAATGCTTCTCTTCTCTTCTCATGATTGTTATATCTACTCTGCTATTTTGCAGATCTGTCTTTGTCCCCCAAATTACCTCCTTTCTTTCCTTCCTCAGCAAGTTTGTGTGGTTCTGAATCCCAATTCTTGGTCAGCCTAGAAGCCTTATAGAGGGGTACCCTGCCCCATCTCCTCATTAACTCTCGAGGATGGTCTTCCAACTACCATCCTGACTGGTAATTCATTTATGGGTCAGAGAATTGTTAAACAATTACATCCAGTAGGTACTAGTTTGGTGAGGGTTATCTCAATCATTCTTGGTTTCCCATCACCATCTCTTTCATAGCATCCATGGTCTATCTTGGAAAACTCCCCCCTTTCAACAGTTGTGCAACACATATCCAATTTCTATTAATAACATAAAATTCATACATTGACCCTTTTATACAAAGGTTCTTCAAATCAAACATTCACACATATTTATTTCTCCATAGTCTCTTGGCCAATTATAGTTATATTTACAAACTGGGGGAAACATGGGTATTACACTAATGATAAGTGATAAAATATTACATAAATAAATAGTTGTATAATGAATTCATAGCATTATTTTTTTACTCATAAGGAAAAATGTGATAGCATGAGAATATAGAATAGAATGAATAAATAATTCATGCAACATAATTCTATGCTACTTAGGAAAGAGACAAATGCACAAAGAATAGTCTCATATTATACATTCACCAAAGTCACATATTTCCAAAATGCCTCTTTCTCTTTATTCGTTCAGAAGTAAGAATATTGTTTGTCATTCACAAAGGGGAAAATCCACCTTTTACATTCAGTGATCTCTCTTTTATAAAACAAGAGAGACTCTTCATCTCTAGTAGCTATTTGTTTCGTTTTCCTTTTGTTTCTTATCTGACATTTTGAATTTCTTTCATTTTTTCAAAAATGAATATGCGGGGGTTAAAAAAAAAAGTTGGAGAGTTTCTTGGGAGGATATTTTCTCCCTCAAGAAGCTCCTAATGACATGCATTTTCAAATATTAGTGTCTTTTCCTGTTGGCATCTTCTTTTGTTCCTTAATCTATCCTGGGCATTTCTAGTGTTTGCCTATTGATTAAGATATTTTTTTCTTCTTCTCTTTTGTCTCAAATTTATATTGAGATATTGTTGGTCCAATTTCATTACCTATAGCTTGCGATATGACTGTTGAAGCATAACATAGCCCATTCTTCTCTCAAATTCAGGTTTCTTCTATGTTTTTCATTTTTAGGAATTTTTTTCTCTCAATATACCAACACTTTCTATACCATCATATTTTTATGTCTTCCATCTTTCTCGTGAGCCATCACAAGCTTGATTATGTTGCCTATATCTGAAGTTATGGATGTTTGAAGTCTGCATAGCCATTTTTAGCCCAAAATCCATGGAATTTTGTTTTATGCATTTTTTGAAGTCATCTATCACTTTTATGGATTAAATACCTTTATCATCGCATTCCTCTGTCTGATACCTTTCCAAAGAGGTATCATGGACTCAATTCTGACCCTTATAGCCCAAGTTATGTTCATGTGAAAAACATCACTCAATAGTCATTGATCATGCCTGTGGATGAATCCCGACCATTGATATTTAACCTGGAAAAAGAAAAATCTCACATGCATAAGAAGATTCAACTTTTAGTGATTTAAATGGATTTTGGCACCTATAACTAATTTGAAATAAGAACCTGGGTAGGCATAGGATCTATAGCTTGTAAAATAATTTTAGCTAATTTCCCTCCTAAAAATTAGAAAAACAAACATAACTAATTACAATTACACTACATTAATTACAATTATCTACAAAATTAAATCAAATTAATCACTAATGTGAAAATAAAAATTGTTAAAATTAAAATATTCCCCAAAATACTAGTAATCAATAAAAAATAATAAATGAAAAAATAAAATAAAATAAATAAAAATAACAAAAAATAAATAAAAAATAAAACAAAATAATAATTTCCCCCTTCCCACCAAAATGGACATAGTCCAGCCCCCGGGGGGTAGCTCAATTGGCAAGTGCCGTGAAAATGAAGTTCCATGAGGTTTCGAGTTCAATTCCCCCCGACTTACAATGTGTGCCACGTAAGGGGCATCGTGGGCACACCTGGAGGTTATAGTGGTAGCAGTTGGATAACACGGCCACATGNAAATGGACATAGTCCAAAGTCTTCGGTATGGGAATGATATCCCCTCATATAACATTCCCCGGGTCTTTGTCAGCTCCAGGAAATGGCCCTACAAATATGCTCATGCAACACATCAAAATGAGATCATTCATGCACTTAAAAGGAGACTCGCCAATACATCGTAGATATTATATTTATTTCCTTTAAGCTAATTTATAGGTATGCATTAGGTTCTTCAGCATTAATCATGAGTGACTATAGATAAGTGTATTGATATTGTATGTTCCAAGTCTCAACTCAAAGCAAGGGTTAGTGATCATGTGATTCAGATTTAGAGTTCAAAACAAGAGATTAAGATCCACATGCGAAAGTATCAAAGTTGAATACATTAAGCATATCATGTCAGTAAAATGATGCATAATTTGAATTAGTCAATCATAAAATAATCAACAACAAACTTATGAAAGACATGCATTAGAACACCAAACCTTGTACCCACATACGATCATCAAGCACTTTAGAATCAACAAAAGGTCTGCATATAACATGTCAATTCCATCATACAAATGTGAACGAAGCATCATAGGTCAAGAATCATCATGAAGAAATTTGAAATCACAAGAGCAAAGGAATAATTGACACTAATCAAGGACAATCATTTATAAATATTAAACCCCCAACTCCCTTAAAATAGAAAAACAAATAGCATTAGGCTCAAGCGGTAGAGGATTAGGCTTTAGGATTGCAATTTTAGTAGGGGGGGCTTTCCTTTTTTCTTTTATAAACGAAATTAAAGGGGAGGCCGTTGTGGTCTGAACACGGAGACAAGATCTCAACTACACGAAATATGAAGAATGGGTATTTTCTATGTAGTATTTGATATATTACAAAATATTTTATAATA
>SNQJ01S0010937.1:119368-142592 GCA_010110895.2 Picea sitchensis
CTGTAAACATCTTAAAATGCTTCCCCAATAGGTAGTGTCTGAACTTCTGAAGTGCGTAAACCATAGCTAGGCCTTCTCTTTCCATTGTGTTATAGCTTTGTTCTGAATTGGATAGTTTTATGCTTGTGAATGCTATCAGGTGATCCAAGTCTCCTTCTCCTGGTTGCACCAAGATAGCTCCAAGTTCTATCGCTGATGCATTTACATGCACGTGGAATGTCTTTCCCCCGTCTGGAAATACTAATATCAGTGCAGTGAGCATCTTCTCCTTTAGGGTATCCAGACTGTGTTGACACTCGTCGTTCCAATGGTACTTTGTATCCTTCCTTAGTAGTTTTTCCATTGGTGTTGTGATCTGCGCATATCCTTTTATGAATTTTCGATAGTATCCTGTGTGTCCTAACATCGCTCGTAGATGACAGATAGTTTTTGGCGCTGGTAAATTAACGATGACTGCGATCTTTGTTGGATCGACCAATAGCCCTTGTTTGCATACTATATGGCCCAATAGTATCCCAAATGGTGTTCCAAATATACATTTATTTATGTTTAGTGATATCTAACACTGTCTGCATCGTTCTAGCATCAAGCGTAAAACCTCCACATGGTTTTTCAACAGACTATATACTATCCAGTCGTCCAGGTATACTTCAAGAAACTAATGGATGAATTCTTTAAATGTTGCGATAACCACTCTGTAGAATATTGTTGGTGCATTCTTCAGTCCAAATGGCATGACTGTATATTGGTAAGATCCCCATTCCATTGTGAATGTGGTCTTGTAGATATCCTCCTATTTTATCTTAATATGATGGTAGCCTAAGAATCAATTAGTGAATGAGTAAGCTTCATGTCCCCCGACATTCTCTAACACTTCATCCGTGAATGGTGTAGGGAATGGGTTGTGTAGGAATGCATCATTCAATTTCCTCAAGTTGACACATATCCTAATCTCTCTGCCTTGTTTCTTGTCCTGTATGACCATCAGGCTTATCCATTTTGATTCCTCGATTGGTTTGATTATGCCGGCTTCAAGAATGTAGTCAATCTCCTCTTTAAATTTTTGTTTATATATGGGATTCAGTCTATATGGTCATTGTCTAATTGGTCTCGCTTCGGGTCTAAGAGGTATCTTCATCTCTCCTATTTCTCCTCCTATACCCTTCATCTCTGTAAATTTTGTAGGAAATAAGTCATTGTACTCGCGCAACAACTCTGTAATTCTTTCTACTGTTGGCTCATCCCAGTATTATCCAATGTTGGACATTTTGGGATGTTCAGTTGTTGCGATGTTAACTTTATTTACCTTGATTGGCGCAGAAAAAACTTCATATTCTATGGGTGGTCCCTTCACATCTCTTTCTCCTTCTACTTCTTCAATCTGAATTTCGTGCGGGTCATCTTCGTCTAGTATTTCCTTCTGTACCTGGTAACATGACAGTAGTTCCTTGACTGTCTGCTCATTTCGCTGTTGCTCTTTGGTAATAAGTTCTATTTTTGGTTCTTCAATGAATATGACTCTTCTGATCCGTTTCATGGTTGCATCTATGTTGGGGTTCTCGTGCTCGAACGAGAAAGTGATGGTAAAGTTTTGTTGCAATGTATCCCATGTTGTATTTCCTTCACGTAGTTCCTAATCTATATACTAGTTCGTTGGTATGCCTTCTAGTATGTGAATGAAGTGGTGAGGCCATTCCTCTAGTGGGGTCATTTTCCACAGCATTTCGCATTCCTCCAAGTGCTTCACTGGTGTCCCTAGTCCTTCATATATCTGTTGTTTGTTGTTTTTTGTTCTGCGCCGAACCTTATGCACAGTAACCTATTACATTGGTACCAGCTTTTGATAGTCTCCTTGTGTGCACCCCACCATCTCACGGGTGTGGCCTTGAGTGCTAAATCCAGTGCTAGTAGCCTTTGGTTATCTAGTACTTTGTCCTCACATTGTGTCAAGAATGTTTCCAAATCATTTAGTCCGTGGAAACTAGGTGGTTCTTTGATTTTTGTGTCTATCCACCATATTGCGTGGTCTATTCTTGCAAGTCTTCTCATGGATACTTCATGTAGTCTCTGTTGCCAGTTCTCTAGTCCAGTGTCTAAATCTGTTGCACATGAAGTAATACTATGCCAACTGAGTAACTTGTATGCAATTGGGTTTACATAATCCTCCTCACACGTGGTTGTTTTATACAATTGGCCGATTTCCTCTAAGTCCAGGCAAGTGAGTTCTATGAACCTCTCCCCTTCTGATGGATCTAGTGGTGCTATGACCCTGTAATCTCCGGATTCAAATGTCATTTTCATGTTCTTCAAGTTAATTATGGTTTGGTTGTCAAATGCCCAATCCAAACCGAGTAGTGTCGGATACGATGTTGTGCCATCCACTATTTCAATGACTTCAAAATCTACTTTAGTGCGCACACCATCAAGATCTACGGTTACTCCTTTCAGTCTATCGATTGGTAGGACCCTATGTTGGTTTGCTAGTTTTAGTTGGACATTTGAATATCCCAATGTTGGCTCTCCCATGCATTGTCAGGTTTTCTTGGGTAGCACATTCACTTTGGATCCTAGGTCCAGTATGATATCTCCCATATTGAAATCCCCAATGTTAGCATTCAATCTAAATTCCCTACTTATTCTTATTCTTGTGTGTAGATGATTGACAATTTTCAGTTCTATCTTTTGTTCCGTCTCGTTGATACATTTCTCTAGGATGTTTTGAAATATTTTCACAAATGAAGGATCACTTAACATTTTGATGCATGACTGTAAAAATTCTTGGATAGTACTTACTTGTCCCTTGGGTGGAATTCCTTTGGTATGATCCAATGATGGTGGCATTTCGTATTATGGGGCTTCATGGTCTGGTTGTGTAGTGGAAGTCGACATTGTGTCCATATTCTGAAATTCTTGTCTGGATTCCTTAAAATTATCCTTTTCTTTGGGTGCATCGAACTACTTCCTTGGTTCAGTGTTCTTCTTTACCCATTGGTTCTGTGTAGGTTCTTGTGAGACTTTGTCGTTCCCTATCTTTGTTCCTCCATGGGTGACTATGTTGATGTTCCGTCCATCCTCCCTTGCTTCGGATTAAATCCATTGAACATTCTAATTGTCCTGGTTCCTCTTTTCCTGGATCTTTACTAATAGTGTCGGGCATTCCTCTATCTCGTGGTCTGATGTGTGACAATACATACAAGTCGCTAGCGGCAGTGGGCATTCCCATGCATAATGTCCCAGTTGCTGGCAATTGTGACATGTGACTAGTCCTCTGCCATGTCAAAAACCTCCTATGGCTCATCCTCCTCCTTGATAACTTGCTCAGTCCCCTCTTGACGCGTTGTACTATGGTACCTGATTATACTGTGTGGTATTATATTAAGGTTGCGTCGGGTTGTACTATACTTGTGTGTTGTTGTACGGTTGGTGTACAGTGTTGTACTACTGTTGCAAAGGGTTGTATGGAGCTGGGGCTTGATTGAATAATGGCGTTTCTTACCTAGTCATCATTTTAGCCTGTACCCTGTAGGCGTCTGATGTTCTCTCCCACATCAGCTCCATGGTTCTGCAATATTTGTCATCGTGGCCTGCTGACTTACAAAGGTGCAGTAAGAATTCTTTGGAACTGTCTAGTACTTCTACATCATCGTGTAGTGATAAGGGTCATGACCCGGTTTCTTGCATATCTTGCACCATAATCCTCCCTGTGGTAGTGGGTTTGGCATGCTTGTTTCCATATACAGTGTGAATGTTGGACATTCATTCTTATGGTGTCCTTCCATCCTACATGTGGTGCACCAAACAACTTCTCGGTTTTCCTTATTCTTGTTCTGATTCAATTGAAATGTTAGGTTCTTCAAATCCTCCTTCAATTCTTCAATAGCTGGGTCCGTCTGCTGGTACTGGTTTTCTTCCAACTACAAGGCTTCTTGTAGAGCCTTGGATTGCATCTGAAACTTCTGTTGTCGTAAGGGATATTTTAGGTGTGGGAGTAGTGTGTTGAAAAACAGATGTTGGTGTTGCATCTCGGTCATAAGGTATTTTAACTTCCCCTTCAATCACTTGAATCTCTGGTCAATCTCCCATACAGACTCTCCTGGTTTCTGTCTGATCTCGATCATTTCATTCATGTACCGATACTCTGAGCTCGGCTTCTGACAATGTCCTTGTCGTCCCGGGGGTACTTTTCATGCCTAGACTCATGTACCAGTCTAGTGTGTAGTCTCTCAGCATGATCGCTAGCTGCACAAGTTTGGTATATTCATCTGTGACCTATTTTTCCTCCCAGATATTTGCACAAATGAATAAATGCTTCTTAGGGTCCTCTGCTGCTTCTCCTCGTAATTTTGGTAATCGGATCATGGGATCGTGTCCTACCATTCTAAACACTGAATTTCTACCTCCGTCGCGCGACGTAGATACTTGACTAGTGCTGCATGAACTGGCTCCTCTAGTTGTTTCTCCTGTGGTAGATGTACTTCTTTCTATCAGACTTCCTCTGAACTTTGGTTGTCTAAACGGTGGTGTTCTCTTTGGTGAATCGGTCACACATGGGTTTATGGGTTCCACACTGACATTAATATGGAAAGGATGGCTATTTTATCCTCTTGTTCTTGGACCTCTTGTTTTCCTCTCATAGGTTGCACGTAGGATTTCCTCAATATGCTCCATAGCCCAGTGATCCACTACCTCTTCTTCATCGCTTGCCAAGCCCTCCCTCATGGCTATGGCTCTTTTATTGGTATTCACCTTATATTGGTAGGGTACTCCGCTATGCATCGTTCCTAGTGATGCCAAGATCCACTTAAGCTGGTTGTCATCCATCAAGATCAGGTCCAAGAATTCCTCCTCCTTCTTGCCTTTATCCTCAACTTCGTCCATTTATCCTTCCTTTGTTAGTGCTTCCCCCCTTCCCCCATGCACACAGGGAAGTCTAGCTATCTACTTCCATTGTCATTACACCTTTGTTATATAGCAGTATTTTAATAGAAGTATACAGTGATCGAATGTACCTTCCGCAGGGTCAGCGTAGAAGTTCATACTCTGTTGCACTATATGACTTCATTGTGTCAACTAAAAACTCTGTGATGAAGCTTGTCACAATACTATCAAGCCAGAAGTTGACTACGCGGGTGAATTTTTTGTTCACCTGTTGCAACTGCTCAATTTGTACTAGGGTCCAATATAGCTGTCAGATCCGTTTCATCGCGTGGTAATATTTCAACCTCAGTATTCACTTTTGCAGTAGGTGGGGAAAATCATAGAAAAAGACTTCGTGTAAATACGTAAACTTGTATTTATCCAAATATTTACGAGGTGTGAGGCTAGGGTTTCTATTATCCTTCTGGGAAAACTCTAGTTCTATAGTTATCAACCAGCCTTCGATTTTTACTTTCGTGGGGTTCCACGATCTCAACATTCCCTTCTAGTCGCTCATCGGTCCTCTGGGTTTGCTCATTCTGTTCTCATGCATTCTATCTCATCTACTTAGTCCTCTTTTGTTCCTCTTACAATGACAACGGAACTATTTGTTGGTTCTTAGCTAATCAACTTATCTCTACTACCTACGTCGTAGACCCAGGGTTCATATCTATAAGGGTACCAACAAATCCTAAAACTATCGGCCCTTCTGGTAAACCAGAAGGCAACGTAGTACATAGAATGCACTGCGTAGTCTCACCCGAGATAATTTTAAATGGGTGGCTTCAAGGCTCAGGTGTTTGCAGCCTAGGATTGAGTATGAGATAGGGGATCTCCATTCTGAGCCATTACTTGTGATTTGTATTATTAACTATTGTTATTCCGTTTAATACTTTGACCTCGTGGCCTCTATTCTTGATAACTCAACAGCAATTACTCAGCAATATAATAACTCATTCATTCATTCATTTCATACAACATCTAACTAATAAAAGTATGACAAATATATGCATGCACTCATCACATTACACAGGTAGTACCATGGTTCACCCCCTCCTGGGATACATCCACAAAGATTTCACTCTTGGCTCTCTTATTATGGCAGTTATGTAATTTTCGTGCCTCGTGCTTACAACTCTCCTCAGATGGGTAAGTTCTCTGTGAGGCAAACTAGATCGCACCAGGCCCCAGATATTGTGATCTAATCCTCAAAATATACCTCCTCTCTTCCTCTTAGCTCAATTTCTTACAAAATTACTTCTCTCATCAAAACATTACATAAAGATAATCGGACTCTACATGGGTAGAAAACTGAATTTCTTCCGACCTCTCTTTGATACCTGCATATCTATATTTATATATATTGGGCTCTTCAGCCATTTACACAAAAACCTTACAAAAACCCTACAAAAACACTAACAATTATTGTCATTAGGTCTTCCTTCTCTACATGCGTGCATTTCTTCCTTCTAATTGTCGCCTCCTTCTTGCATGTGTGTGTGCTCTGCTTCTTGCCAGTTGTTGCTTTGCTCCTGCATGCTTTCTTTCCCACGATATCTCTTATAGCTATCATTCTTCTTTGTGCATGCTTTCTTCCCCACTTCGGCCTACTACCAACAATCACCTTGTAGTGAGACCCTTCCCAGAGCTTCTTTCAACCCAAACTAGCTTGCTTCTCATCTTTTCTCTCAATTCTAGAGTTGAAAACGTGCTTCTATTCTCTTCTCACGATTGTTCTCTCTACTCTCCTATCTTGCAGATATTTCTCTATCCCTTGAATTGCTTCCTTTCTTTCCTTCCTCACCAAGTTTGCATGGGTATGAATCCAAATTCTTGGTCAAGCCTGGAAGCCTTATAGATGGGTACCCTGCCCCATCTCCTCATTAAATCTTGAGGATGGTCTTCCAAGTAACAGCTTGACTGGTAATTCATTTATAGGTTAGAGGACTGTTGAGAAATTACATCCAGTAGGTACTGGTCTGGTGAGGGTCATCTCAACCATTATTGGTTTCCCCTCACCATCTCTTTCATAGCATCCATGGTCTATCTTGGAAAACTCCCCCCTTTCAACTGTTGTGCAAAAAATATCCAATTTCTATTAATAACAAAAAATTCATACATTGACCCTTTTATACAAATCTTTGTCAAATCAAACATTCACACATATTTAGTCTTCCATAGTCTCTTGGCTAGTTATAGTCATATTTACAAACTGGGGGAAACGAAGGTATCACAATCCCCTCCCCCTTAAAGGAACATTGTCCTCGATGTTCTATCTACCGATGTGCTATGTATGTACAGAAGTAAACAAAAATAAATATGCATGTTTCATGGCATCCTCCATTTCCCATGTAGCCCCAACTAGGCCAAAGTGTTTCCACTACACCTTGACCTATGCAATCGCTATGTTCCTGAGTGGGATTTCCTTCCTTTATATTATGCATTGGGGTTTTGGTAGGAATTCTCCCTCAGGTTCCACCTGAATCACAGCCCATTCAATAATACGATTAGAATCATGTATATACTTATTTAATAAGGAAACATGGAAAACATCATGTGCCTTCACTATGGGAGGAAGTGTTATCTGATAGGCTACTAGTCCCACTCTATCCAAAACTTCAAAGGGTCCACAATACCGAGGTGCCATATTGGCACAATATCCCATCCTCAAAGTTCTTTTCCTGGGTCTAACTCGGAGATACACGTGATCCCCTTCTTTGAACTCTCTAGGAGTCCTTTTCATGTTTGTATAGATCTTTTTTTTATCCTAAGCTATCTTTAGATTTTGTCTAATCTGAATTACTTGTTGTTCCATTTCCTTTATCATATTTTTCCCAATTGTAACTATGTCCACTAGGTTGTTCCAGTCAATTGGAATGTTGCATTGTCTTACATAGAGGGCTTCAAAAGGGCTCATTTTTAATGACTCTTGATAGCCATTGTTGTAGGAAAATTATACCGTTGGTAGGTATTCCTCCCACTTCTTGGGTTGATGCATTACATGCATCCTCAACATTTATTCTAATACTTGGTTTACCCTCTCTGTCTTCCCATCAGTTTGAGGGTGATAGTTTGTACTAAAGAGCAATTTTGTTTCAAAACCAGCAAACAGAGATTTCCAAAAGTTTGAAGTAAACTTTGTATCTCTATCAGATATAATTTCCTTAGGCATGCCATATGTTAGCACCAGAAGTCACCTCTGTATTGATACAGAGGTAAGCCTGATAGCCATTAGTTTTATGTCACAATGAATAGTTTAAAGGCGGTGTAATCGACACAGACTTGGGATGGTATCGTTCTAACTCAGAAAAATTGGTTGGCACGCATAGGCAAGTGAGGTATTGATCTAACTTCAGCCAGTAATTTGAAGTATAGTGGAGAGTAGGGGGGAGATTTTAAGGAGAATGAAATGGTCTGCTATGGACATCCGGTCTTCCAGTAGCCTAAGGAGGAAAAGCTCCAAATACAAGATCCTCTTGAATTCAAAACTTCAAGAAACTGAAACTGCTATAACAATACTGCAATCAAACATACATTACAATATAGTCACAACAACCCGACTAGACATCCATGCCCGAGCTCTCAGCATCAGGGGGAAAAGAGAACACAAGAAACTGGTTAAAATTGGTTGTAATGTCACTATGATCAAACCTCCATCACAAAAACACAACTACCCTCGGCTGGATCCTCCATGCCCGAGTGTTTCAACGCAACAGTTACACAAAGATGAAAGGAAACTGACTTTCATTAAACAATAAGTCTCAAATACATATCATAACCAGAGAACCAGAGGATTTTCTAAAACTTTACAAATCAAGAGCCTTGCAAAACCATCGACACTTACAAAATATAAAAATTGAGTATTTATACTCAAAACAAAATTACAGAAGCATATACGAGTAGCTACATTGAAGGCATTCCGTCTGCATGCTTCCTGAAATACTGTGCACATAGTCTCTATCTAGATGTGAACCTCGTTCATATGCAAATGAGCTTCAAAACAGACCTATTGATGAGTCGACTAATTGACAGTCCTTTCCTGTGCTTTCTATTTATGGCAGAAATGACGTTCAACCACCACCAACCAACCTTAATAACTGCTTCATTGGGATCAGGGAAGGCTCAAATCAACTCTGCACCTATATGACGTGGAATCTAACGGGGTAATTGGTGTGCCAGGTATGAAATGGCGGATGGGAGATGGCCAAGTGGACATCACAGGGGCCACATGAGCAGGAGTTGAGGTGGACTAGGATGGAGATGATGTGGAGCGAGGGGGCACAGGTGGAGGGAGATGAGAAGGGGACAGGTACCGGTGAAATGGTGAGTGGAATACAGGTGGAAGGAGAGAAAGTGATAAAGGAGGGGCCACTTGTCAACCTGGGATAGGACATAATAAGCACATGTGCATATCGGGGATGCGAAAAGCAGTTTGAAACTTCCCCTCTTTTGAGCCCGACGTGTAAATCTGGCTAACACGTAGCACCTTTAAGAAACCGTGGTTTCATTCCTGGCCCACCCTACAAAATTTATCATGTGCGGATGTTGAATCCCTGATATGATCGACGACCATCGATCTGAGGCGCACCAATCTTGACCACCTAGATTTGCGTGTGTCTTATCACATCGAACCTCCGACTTAGGATATAAGCCAATTTGTGGGTTTTTTGCCCATTTTCTTTGACTACTTCGCCAAGGGGCCAACTTCTTAGGAAAACACCCCCCCCCCCCCCTACAAATAAATATGATAACATTAGGCTCCATGGGGGATGGATTGCTCCTTGTGAGATGCCAAGAACTCTTTTGCAGATTCAGTGCCTTACTGTTGGGTTATGGAGTCACTTATTAAAGCCAAAACAAAGGAAAAAACAATATTTAGAAATACATAGGATCCACTCAAGTCTCAAATAAAGAAATTCTTCAGAAAACACCCATTTACAGGGCCACCAAAAACTTCATCACCCTCCAAATTTTGCAATCTGTAAGTGTTATTTCGACTTGTCTCAGAGATTTTGAAGGGCCCGATACACAAGGCTTCAAATTTGTTTTGCTTGCCTCTGTCCTCTCTCGATGCATTCCATTTAAGCACCAGATCTCCCAGCTTGAAATCCTCTTTTCTCTCCTTTATGTTAAAGGCTTTCTTGATCTTCTATTGACATTCATGCACTTTGTCCAGTAGTTGTTCTCTGGTCTATTGGACTTATACCAGCAGCTGCACTCTCTTGATCATATCATCGAGCTCACCTTGGTATTATTGAAATAATTTCTCTACAGGCAGGGCAAGGTGAGAAGGAAAAACTGCTCCAGTCTCATATACGATCTGGAAAGGAGACATGCCCAAGGATCTCTTTGTTGTAACTCTATCAGCCCACAGAGCAAATTTGAGCTTTGAATCCCATGGTTTTTTTTTGTCCTCTAAAAATATTTTGATGATCTTTATCAGGATTTTTTTAGAGGACTCTGCTAATCCATTTCCTTGGGGATAATAGTGGGTAGATTGGATGAATGCAATTCCAAACTGCTCACAGAATTTGATCAATGGCTCAGACTTGAAGGATGCAACATTATCAGTGATGATTTTGTTTGGACAACCAAACCTTACAATAATATCCTCCAAGAAACCAATGATCACTTTATGAGAAGCACTCATTGTGGGGATAACTTCTATCCATTTGGTGAAATAATCTGTGGCAGTTAAGATCCACCTGTGCTGACTACTTAATGTAGGATGAATTTCCCCAATGAAGTCTAGGCCCTACTGCTGAAAGGGTCCTGAAGCTGCCACAAACTTCAATGGAAGAGATTTGAGTTGTTGCTTTCCAGAGAATTTCTGACATTTGATACAAGCTCTGGTTTTTGCACAGACACCAGTGAATAAAGTGGGCCAGTAGTACCCAGCCCTGAGAATTTTGTAGTCTTTGGTTCTCCAAAAGTGATTTCCTCCACACAGGTTGTCATGGAAATCAAACATATTTTTTTGGGCCTCCTATGGGTCTAGACATATCAGAAGCACACCCATAGGGTATTTCTAATACAAGACCTGGTCAATGAGGGAATATCTGATCACTTTGAGCTTTAAATCTCTTGCCTTTCTTCTTCCCATACCATCAAGGGGTCTCAACTCTTGCAGGAAAAATATAACGTCTTGGTACCAGGTGCATTCTGCTAGTGGAGGGCTATCATGTGGATTTTTATTAGAAAACTCAGCTTGCTGACTAATTGAGCAAGTTTTGATGAAGTTAACCCCCAAACTTTTTCAATTAGATTCAGCCAACAGTTTGGTTGAACCTTGGCCTTTAACTAGTGTGGTGGGTTTTATTTCTAGGTCAAATTCAAGGATCTTGGAAATCCACTTGCTCCTTCTCCCATCTATGTCAGGCTGGATTAGAATGTCCTTCAAAGAAGCTGAAGGAACGTGTGCAATGATTTTTCAATGCAAAACATAGACTCTAAAATATTTTAGAGTTGTCACCAGGGCATAGGCCTATTTCTCCATGATGTCATATTTTATCTCTGCATCTCTCAATGCCCTATTGAAAAATGAAATTGGTTGCTCCAGCCTCTCAACATTCTTCTGTAATAAAACAATTGCCACTGTATCAAAAGAAGAAAAAGAGAAAATCATAAAATCCTTGGAATAATCAGGACTAATAAGCACAGGTGCTTCGATCAATGCCTTCTTGGTCTGGTTGAAGGATTCTCTGGAATCAACAATCCATTTTACTTCATTTCTATAGGTTTTGAGCCTAGGATTCTTAGCTTGATACAGATTTCTGATTTGACTAACAATCAATTCTGCATCTCCAAACAAATATATATCCTTGATCCCCGTGTCTTTTGCAGCCCTTAAGCCCAAAACAAGAGATTCATACTCTGCCACATTATTGGTAGCTTTAAATTCCAGTTTGTATGACAAAGATATGGCTTCCTAAGATGGTGAAAAAAATACTACTCCAACACCAGCAACATCCTTAGAGGAGGCTCCATCAAAAAACATTTTCCAAACAGAGGTGGTGGAGAAAGAAACTTCATGAAAAACTATGGACTACTTTTTGAGATTTAAAGAAAGATCAGGAGCATCAGTGAACTGCAACAAAATGGCCCCCAACTTGATGTCAAGTGAAAACATAGGATGGTTGGTGGGGTTAGATTCATCACTAATAATATAGGCCAATTGAGTTTCTTTGTATAGTATTCTATTTTCCCCTCCAAACACGGGAATGGTAGCATATGTGAGGTCCATCTGCAAGGTTCCCCCAAGCCTTTTAATCCAAGATCTTGACAAAAGCATGCCAAACTTGGGACAAAGGTCAGCCACCACAATATCCATGACCACACTTTTCATAGGTAGCTGAAAAAAGGTCACAACTAGATCTTTGATGACCCCAAGACATTGCTCCCTCCTTGAATCAAAAGAATACAAATCATGATAAGCCTTTGTGATCTGTAATCCTAGTTCTTCCATGACAGTTTTGGGCATGAGATTATGAGATGTCCCTAAGTCCATCAAGCAATTATGCAACACCTTATCATGTATGTTTAGTGATTTATAGAAGGGAGGGGATGAATCGTCTCTATCTTCTACCATTGGACCTAGGATGACAGCTAGATTTTCATCTTGGAGATTTACGGAGTCTATGGAATGGTAAGATGGCTTAGAATTCAATAGTTTAGAGAGGGATTTTTTTAAATCTTTGTGTTTGACTAGCTCTAAAAGGGGAACAAGGATCCTAATCTTCTGAATTTCATGCTCAAAGTTAAAAGAGGAAAGGGGCCTCATAATTTATTTCACCTCTGCGACGGGGTGTTTGGATATTGGTGGGGGATTCTGAGATTTCATTTCTTTGTTGTTGTTTGTTGCATCTTTGGCGGGTTTATCTGCTTTGGAAGGATGATCAGGGATGTCAAACTTCTCTTCTTTCTTCTTTGACCTGAGGTTATATTTATTGGGACTACTAGTCGCTTTCTCCCCCTTACTCATCTCATTTATTTGGTTGTCTAAGAGAGACTCCTCGTATGCAGATTGAGTCAAGTGAGGGAATGGGGAGGTGTCTCCAAGACAATGGATTTCAGGATCTAGCACTTCCTCCTCTCCTTCTTCATCAACAACAAGGTTAGATTGAAGAGAGGTTTGGATTTTTTGATCATCCTTGTCTATGTCCCTCTGTTAACTTCGCATGATCTGAGGAGCATTGTTGTTTGGACTCCTGAAGTTGCCTCTATTATCAACATTTGGGACATCCTTATAACCTTGCTTCCCTTCGAATTTCATTTTCTCCATTTCTGCAGAAAGGGATTTCACGATCTTGGTCAATTCATCCACTTGAGGATGGGATATAGAAGAACCAGAGGTTGAGGCCTCAGATCTCTCTCTTCCCTTGTCTCTGTCATCTTTGTTCCTAAGTCTATCAACTGTTAATACATTGGATTCTACTTCCAGGGCTAGATCTTGCATAAGAGCTAGGGAAGTATCTCTTCTTTCTCTTAGGAGGTAGAATTCAAGGTCAAAAGCACCATCATAAGTAATTTTGGCAGAGGCTTCAATAGGCTTTATCTCGAGAGGGATTTTATTATACATCTTGTTGAATCTTCTGGAGAAATTGGAGACAGATTCTCCCTCTTTCCTCTTCAGGGACCCAAACTCTGTGATATAATACATAAAGTCTTTTTTATCCCCCCACTGTCTCAAGAAGGCATCATCTAAAGCCTCAATACCAACAATGGATCCAGGGGTCAAACCTCTGAACCAATTTCTAACCTCACCACCAAGGCTTTGGACAAAGACTCTCATCCAGACATCTTCATTTTCAATATTCAGATTATATGCATAAATGTAGAAGGCAGTAAGGTTCTCTTCAACAGTTATGTCCTCTTCTCCAGTGAACTTGGGAATATATTTTAGGTAATCTCCAGTAGGGAGAGCATTCATGGGTTGAGGTAAGACTAGAGGGGCATATATTGCAGCCACTATGGAATCCATTATGTTTCTAGGGGGATTATCACCTGCCATAGGGATATGAGGTGGAGGATAATTAGGAGGAGAAGGTGTTAGATAAGGGGAGACTGGAACTGAGCTTCCGAGAGGAAAGGGAAACAATAGAGGATTTGGAGAAAAGGCTATCGGGCTTGGGGGAACAGAGGTTTCTCTCTCTGTGGTAGCGACAATAGTAATAGGAGGAGGAGTGGTAAATCTTAGGGTAGAAAAATCTTCTGAGGCATTGGGTCTAAACCATAGTATAATTTTAGGGGAGAGTGAAGTGACAAGGATTTCTTTCTCCAATCCCATGCCAGGAGGGGAAAACTTAACAGGAACACTCCCAAAATTCAAATTTCAAGAAACTCCAACAAAAGGTATAACAGAAGGCTCAAAAGCAGAAATTGGAGTTACTATAGGATAATGAAAATCATCAGAAATACCTGGTTTAGCAGTAGAAGTACATTCATGAAGGGCCTTTCCCTTTATGATAATTTTCTCTCATTCAACTTCAGGTGTTTCCAAAGGCAGTTGTAGAGTAGACCTCATGTGTCTGCCTCCAGAATCCACAACTAAAACAATGGAGTCGCCTGTGGATTTGCATCAATGGAGTCATCACAGTGGAGTCGCCAGGTGCATAGTTGCAATGTTGATGTAGTGGGTTTTGATGCACCTTTAGAACCAGTAAGATTTGTCATTCAATCCCAGGGAAAATATTCAATTAATCCCCAGAAACGGCGCCAGAAATGTTAGCACCAGAAGTCACCTTTGGATTTTTGCAAAGGTAATCCTGATACCCAGTAGTTTATGTCACAATGAATAGTTTAAAGGCGGTCTAATGGATGTAGACTCAAGATGGTGTCATTCTAAATCATAAAATTGGGTTGGCACGCATAGGCAAGTGAGGTCTTGATCTAACTTCAACCAATAATTTGCAGAATAGTTGTGAGTAGGGGTAAGATTTTAAGGAGAATGAAATGGTATTCTATGGACATCTGATCTTCCAGCAACCTAAGGAGGAAAAGCTCCAAATACAAGATCCTCTTGAATTCAGAACTTCAAGAAACTGAAACCACTATAACAGTACTGCAATCAAACATACATTACAATATAGTCACAACAATTCGACTGGATCATCCATTCCCGAGCTCTCAACATCAGGGGCGAAAGAGAACACAAGAAACTGGTTAAAACTGGTTGTAATGTCATCGTGATCAAACCTCCATCACAAAAACACAACTACCCTCGACTGGATCCTCCATGCCTGAGTGTTTCAACGCAGTGGTTACACAAAGATGAAAGGAAAATGATTTTCATTAAACAAGAATTTTCAAATACATATCATAACCAGAGAACCAGAGACTTTGCTAAAACTTTAAAAATCGGGAGCCTAGCTCAACCATCGACACTTACAAAATATAAAAACTGAGTATTTATACTCAAAAAAAAATTACGGAAGCATATCCGAGTAGCTACATTGAAGGCATTACTTCTGCATGCTTCCTGAAAGACTGTGCATGCGGTCTCTGTCAAGACGTGAACCTCAGTCATATGCAAACGAGCTTTATAACATACCTGTTGATGAGCCGACTAACTGACGGTCCTTTCCTGTGCTTTCTATTTATGGAAAAAATGATGTTCAACCACCACCAACCAACCTTAATAACTACTTCATTAGGATCGGGGAAGGCTCAAGTCAACTTTTCATCTGTAGGACGTGGCAACTAACAGGGTGATTGGCGTGTTGGACATGAAATGGTGGATGGGAGATGACCATGTGGACAGCGCAGGGGCCACACGAGAGGGAGATGAAGTGGACTAGGACAGAGATGATGTGGAGCGAGGGGGAACAAGTGGAGGGAGATGAGAAGGGGACAGGTACAAGTGGAGGGAGAGAAAGTGATAAAGGAGGGGCCACTTGTCAACCTAGGATAGGACATAATAAGCACATGCACATATCGGGGGTGCGAAAAGCAATTTGAAACTTCCCCACTTTTGGGCCCGATGTGTGTCTTTGGCTGACACATAGCACCTTTAAGAAACCATGGTTTTTTTCTTGGCCCACCCTAAAAACTTTATCTTGTTCGCATGTTGAAGACCCGATATGATCGATGACCGTCGATCTGAGGCGCACCAATCTTGACCGCCCATATTTGCGCACGTCTTATCACATTGCACCAAAAGGTCACATTGCACCTCCGACTTAGGATATAAGTTGATTTGTGGATTGTTTGCCCATTTTCTTTGATTACCTCGCCAAGGGGCCAACTTCTTAGGAAAACACCCCCCCCTCCCCCTTACAAATAAATTTGATAACACCATGTAGTCTGAATATCTCTTTCATGAAAATGTTGGCAATATCTATTGCCTTACAAGTTGACTTGACGGGTATGAAGTGAGAAGCCTTGCTTAGTTTGTCCACAACTACCATGATGGCATCATTCTGTTTGGTTGATCTTGGTAATCCTGTGATGAAATCCAAGGAGATGGTTTCCCATTTCCATTCGAGAATTGGTAGGGGTTGCAACAACACTATTGGGTGTCGGTGCTCCACCTTGACTTACTGACATTCTAGACACTTAGCTAAGTAATCAACTATGTCCTTTTTCAGTCCAGGCCAATAAAATAGTTTCCTAGTGGCCGTGATCATTTTTTGATAACCAGGATGACTAGTATATGGTATTTTCTGTAATTCATCCATTATGAACCTCTTTAAGTCATCACAGTTTGGAATATACAATCTTCCCTTATAAGTTAGCAGGCCATCATTAAGCATCTGATAGCCTTCATACTTCATCCCTGTGGACTCTTGCTTTAGGTATGATGTCACAGTCTTAAAAAATGCATATGATTCTTATGCATTTTTTACCCTCTCTTTGATCTCTGATTCACTAACGCTTACAGCTACCAAGTGAACTACTTTCATACTTATATTAAGGGCATAAATCACCCTGTTCTCCTTTCCCTTGGTATGTTTGATTTCAAAATCAAACTCACTAAAGTGAGCCATTCAAATAGTTTTTCTCACATTGAGTTTTGGTTGGTCAAACAAATACCTTAACCCACTATGGTCTGTCATAAGTACAAATCTTCTACCTAAGAGGTAATTCCTCCACATTTTTAAAGCATGCACTATGGAAACCAATTCCATATCGTGGGTCACATAATTGACTTCATGCTCATTCAATTTTTTGGAATCATAGAAAATCACATGTCCTTCTTGCAAAAGGACTCCTACGAGCCCTTCCTTGAAGACATTTGTACATACAAGGAATTCCTTGTTTGGGTCTGCAATATTCAGTATAGGTGCATTGGTTAGCAGGTATTTCAGCTCTTGAAATCTTTCTTCAAATTTTGATGTTGAAATGAATTTAACCCCCTTTTTCTAAATTGAGATGATTGGGAAACCAATCTTGGAGAATCCCCTTATGAATATCCTATAGTATCATGCTAGGCCCATAAAGGATCTGATGTCATATACATCCTTTTGGGTAGGCCAATCCATGATGGTTTTAATATTGTCAGGATCAACTGTCACTCCTTCCTCAGAAATAACATGGCCTAAGTAATGGACTTGTTTCTGGAAAAAGTCACACTTACTAAGCTTAGCATAGAGATGATGTTCTCTTAGTACTTGGAGTACTAACAGTAGATTTTCTTCATGTTCTTCCCTATTCTTGGAATAGATTAGGACATCATCAATGAAAACCAACATAAACCTATCCAAGAAATTTACGAATACGTTATTCATTAAGCACATAAAAGTGGTTGGTGCATTGGTAAGCCCAAATGGAACCACCACAAATTCATAGTGACCATATCTTGTCCTAAAGGTTTTATTGTGGATGTCTTCATCTTTAACTTGGACCTGATGGTATCCATACCTCAGGTCAATCTTTGAGAATATTGTAGCACCCACTAATTGGTCAAACAATTCATCGATCCTTGGAAAGGGATACTTATTCTTGATTTTTATATTATTGAGTTGTCTATAATCTATGCACAGTCTGAGGGTTCCATCTTTATTTTTCAAAAACAAGGTTGGTTCTCCCCATGGATACACATTAGGCCGAATTAGCCTTTGTCCCACATCTCCTTCAGATTTAGTTTGATCTCAACTAGCTCTAGTGTAATCATTCTATAGGGTGTTCTAGACATTGGCACCGCTCTTGGTACAAGTTCTATTGAAAATTCAATATCCCTTATTGGAGGTAGACATGGCACCTCTTATGGGAATACATATTTATATTCTCTTAATATGGGATGGTCCTCTAGGATGGGTTTTTCATTCTCAACAGAGTTCAGTACTTGTATTGCATATAAGGGACATCCCTTTCTGCAATACTTCTTCACTTGGAGGGTTGATATTTGTCTCACTAAGACAAGATTTTGAATCCCTTGTAGGGTTAGCCTTCTTCCTTCTTCATTTTCACACTCCAAAGTTTTACTATAATAGTCCAATTTGGTTTTTTGGGCATCCAACCAATCTATGTCAATCAACAGGTCATAGGATCCTAAAGGAAGTATGTTTAGGTTCTCTTGGTTGGGAAACCCACTTATAATGAATTGGCATGCTGGTATGACCTCTGTTACTTTTCTTTTGGTTCCAATTGCTCGTTGTACTAGCCATGATTTAACATGTTTAATTTGTTGCCATTTACATTTCTCAACTGTTTGAGGGACAACATAACTCAAATTAGAACCAGGGTCAATTAAAATGGAAACATGATGGTTGGAAATCATACCTTCCATCTCCACCACTGAAGCTTGGTGGTCAACTTTTCTATTATCCAAGGCTGCATAAATTTATAGCATGCTCCTAGCCACATCATTGATGGTGGTAGCCTCTTGGACGTTGTAGACCCTCCTATTGTTTTGTTTCCTATGTGGACATTCCTTCGGCATATGTTCTTCTCCATAACCCCAACATTTCAAGGGTTCTTTCTTCGTTTAATTAGTCTTACTTGGAGCTTCTTTGAATGGCTTATTTCCACTCTGGGATGAAAATTTTGGCGATACACACTTCTGGAAGGAAGGATCATCCTAGATCTCTTCCCATGGTTCTTAAATATCGAGGATTTAAACCCCTTCTTCTTGAATCCTAAATTGTTTTTCTTCTTCCAGTCTTTATGGGGTTCTGTCTTATTATTGAACTTCTCATAGAAACACCTTTCCTTTTGAATAGTATCTTCCAAAGTCTTTGGCTCATCAAACTCAATTATGTCCTGATAGGACTGAGGTAGTCCACTAACAAATTGTTTCATCTTTACTTTCACATCCTTTATGTAGGACACATACCTCATCAACTTAAGAAATTTGTTGATATATTCATCTATGGTGAGTTGTCCCATCTTGAGTTCATAAAACTCCTTGGTATTCTCATCAAAGTAATTTTCTAATAGATACTTCTTTTTGAAGTATTTCTCAAATTGTTTCCATGAAAATTCCTTCTCATGGATTCCCTTCACATTCCTATGGTCCTCCCACCAAATGGAATCTTTCCCATTCGGTTTGAAAATGGTTATCCGAGATTTTAAGTTTTCAGAGTAGTCATGGACTCTGAAGTATTTCTTCAAGCCAATTAGTCAAACTTCTGCTTCTTCCCCCTTTTTAATCTCTCCATCGAAGGTGGGTGGTTTGGCTTTCTTAAATTCCTCGGGGTCATGACCCTTGTAATGTTTCCTCTTCTTTCTTCTCGTCTAAGAATGGGAACTAGTTTTTCCACTAGAAGATTCCTTGGAATTGTCAGTGTCCTCACCAAAGGAATCTTCCATTGAATGTCTCTTGGCTCCATGTTGGGCCTTCTTTGAGGTGCTCCTCCTGGTGTGGCCAATTTTAGGACCATGCTTATGTATCTCAGGTAGACTTGGAGTTTTCTTAGTATGATGCCTATCCACATGACTGGAAATTGGACTATGTTGCAATTGTCTTTGTATATCGGATAGACTTTGCAATAGGACTGCATTAATTTTAGTCTTCTTTTCCTGCTCCTTTATCATCCTTTCATTGTCAGCCTTACAAATATGTAATTCTACCATGAGGCTTATTACAGTTTCGGCCAAATATGGAGGGTTTTCCACCGCCCTCCTTTCATCATATTCTTCCTCTCTATTGTGGGAGCGCTCCCCAACTCATGGTGTGTCACCATCCTTTACGATATAATTTTCCTATTGTTCACCGACTGCTTGAGTGCTGATAATTTTTTTTATGTTAGTTACTATTGTACTAATTACTGAAAAACACATATCATTGCAAAGTGAAGTCATTTGTTTATTTGGAAACATTAGCAACATACAGTGCAGACTTCCAAAACACCTATCAATAGTAGAAGGTTTCATTCCTCTCTTCAGTATAGGTTCAAAAAAATTTCTTATAGAACGGGGGTAAGGTAGGGTGTTACCTCATAAAGTTATCTAATAATGTTTTTATGAAACTCGTGCATGAGCCCAAGCAGACCAAGTGTTGTTGTCATGCTCTAATACCAATTTGTAATGCAACTGACCCCTAAATACCCTTTCTAGGGATGAGGCATCAAATTTTTGTTCTTACTAACTATCTCTAATCCTAATTCTGGGATATTCATTGGTTACTACTCGTCATGATCTTTATAACGGTTTCCACCGCACTAAAATCCAATCTCTGGTTTGCAATTTATGGCCTCCCGAAGTTGTCTAGGTTTTGTTAGTTGGGGTCTTCAACATTCAACGTTGAACACTCTTTTTTCTTAATCCTCGAAGTCTTGAAATCTCACCACGTGGCCTTAACCATTAGACGATCCAATGTTTTACGTTTAACGTCCCTTTATTACATTATTCCCAAAACTTTTGAACTCCCAAAGTTATCCAGACTCTCGGAGTCCCGGACACGTCACCAACCACGTTGGCCAGTAGAACACGAACCAGAAGCTAACACACGGAAAGGGCCAGGGGTGACACGTGTCCTCATTATGGGTGACACATGTCATTCTCTAATAGGCATAAGAGGCATGTGATTCATCCATATCCGCATGACATGTGGCACGCGTAATGTGGGTCCACATAACCTTGTATAATGTCAAGATGCCACATCATCTTGGACTGATGGTTGTCCAACCCTTTGATCTCACGATTAGTAAGATTCCACGTATATCCATAGATATACGGCTCTCTTTACTTCACGGCTCCAAACTTCGGAGCTTACCAACTCCTCACATCGTGAATTCCCCGAAGAGTCAAGTCTTTAAACTCTCTAATCTGGTGCCAAGCATCCTCATCCTACCAATAGCCAAGATTCATTTCGACATTCGCAACTTCGAAGTTTTTCACGCTCTATAGATTCTTGGACAGGTTCCTCTGGAGTACTAAGTCTCTGGACTATAGGATCACTTACCACATTCCCTCATCCAATGACTCTATTTCGACAGACAACGTTTGACATGGGACAAGTAGGGGACACGTGTCAGTCTACGACGAGTTCCCAGTTGGTTGGGAAGTCGAGGGTGGGATCCTTAGATCGACGACTAAGAGGGATCCTGAAGGATCCAAGGATTGATGGTCCTCATCACTTTGGAAGTTCAGAATTTTGGAGTTTAGAATGTATCTTCCAGATTTCTCTCCCGACCACGTTAGATCTATCACCACGTGTACCTAGCATTCGCGGCTAGGATTTACTACAGCTTTCCATGCTCTGAGGAAAAGCATGTGCGCCCCTATACCGTCAAATACTAAAACTTATGGATAGTCATTGATTTGTGGACACGTGTCCCTCCACTCTCAACGTTCCCGATTAACTTCGTGACTCTGACATTCGAGAGTTTCAGCGCTAGACCACTCCTATTGTCCCGAAGCATAACTTCATCAAAGCACTTAACGCTTCCCTTCCTAAGTCTGATCTAATGATTAAGAGAGATCCACACTGGATCCCTAGATCGACGACCCCCATCAATTTGCGACCTTGTCCTTCAACTTTTTTCGAGGATTGTGGAGTCATAAGTCTCAAATTTCTGATGCCGAAAGAGCTATCTCCTTTTGGACTAGCGTTGGGTCCCTAGGCCTTGGTCATATGGATCCTCGAAAGTTCTTGTGGGCTAAGCTCTAATCATTTTTGCAGCAAAAGGGTTAAGGAAATGGGCATGAGCCCTTAATTAGATGGGTGGATAGTCTGAAGAGGACGTCCTTCTCCTACAAAATTGATCTTGACATTCTCACTAAGGTAAATTTCAAAGGGTTGGCAGGACTTAGACATTTCAATCAATCCTACCCCGACTCTCCTGCAGATTCACATCCCGTAACTCTCTAGGATCTACACTGAGATAAATCAAAGACTATATGGATATAGCAGTTTACCGAAGCAAAAGAACATTTCTAATAATTGTTCAAATATTGGAAGACTTAACCATAAACACATGCATTCATCATCGCATGCAATATATATACACAGAGTATGATAATACTTATCATAAATGGAGAATGTAAATAAAATGTTGAAAGGGGAGCATGTTTCCTCCCAACCATAGGCACAACCACTCCTATCAGATTTACCACTAGCCACCCCCAATCTAGATCATGATTCTCTAAGAGAGATTCTTTATCTTTGCTCCATGACAGTTAGGGATGGAGGTTACTCTCCTCCTCCCACATGAACTTGGCAATCGATTTTCTCCACTCTAAGCAAGGAGGTCTACGCGAGTACTTCCTCATTCACTCGTCAACCTCATTTATCAGCTTGTAGCGAGACCCTTCCCAGGGGTTCTTTCAACCAAAACCAACTTGCTTCTCAGCTTTTAACTCAATTATAGAGTCGAAAAAATGCTTCTCTTCTCTTCTCATGATTGTTATATCTACTCTGCTATTTTGCAGATCTGTCTTTGTCCCCCAAATTACCTCCTTTCTTTCCTTCCTCAGCAAGTTTGTGTGGTTCTGAATCCCAATTCTTGGTCAGCCTAGAAGCCTTATAGAGGGGTACCCTGCCCCATCTCCTCATTAACTCTCGAGGATGGTCTTCCAACTACCATCCTGACTGGTAATTCATTTATGGGTCAGAGAATTGTTAAACAATTACATCCAGTAGGTACTAGTTTGGTGAGGGTTATCTCAATCATTCTTGGTTTCCCATCACCATCTCTTTCATAGCATCCATGGTCTATCTTGGAAAACTCCCCCCTTTCAACAGTTGTGCAACACATATCCAATTTCTATTAATAACATAAAATTCATACATTGACCCTTTTATACAAAGGTTCTTCAAATCAAACATTCACACATATTTATTTCTCCATAGTCTCTTGGCCAATTATAGTTATATTTACAAACTGGGGGAAACATGGGTATTACACTAATGATAAGTGATAAAATA
>SNQJ01S0010937.1:142602-177861 GCA_010110895.2 Picea sitchensis
GAGGTAAGACTAGAGGGGCATATATTGCAGCCACTATGGAATCCATTATGTTTCTAGGGGGATTATCACCTGCCATAGGGATATGAGGTGGAGGATAATTAGGAGGAGAAGGTGTTAGATAAGGGGAGACTGGAACTGAGCTTCCGAGAGGAAAGGGAAACAATAGAGGATTTGGAGAAAAGGCTATCGGGCTTGGGGGAACAGAGGTTTCTCTCTCTGTGGTAGCGACAATAGTAATAGGAGGAGGAGTGGTAAATCTTAGGGTAGAAAAATCTTCTGAGGCATTGGGTCTAAACCATAGTATAATTTTAGGGGAGAGTGAAGTGACAAGGATTTCTTTCTCCAATCCCATGCCAGGAGGGGAAAACTTAACAGGAACACTCCCAAAATTCAAATTTCAAGAAACTCCAACAAAAGGTATAACAGAAGGCTCAAAAGCAGAAATTGGAGTTACTATAGGATAATGAAAATCATCAGAAATACCTGGTTTAGCAGTAGAAGTACATTCATGAAGGGCCTTTCCCTTTATGATAATTTTCTCTCATTCAACTTCAGGTGTTTCCAAAGGCAGTTGTAGAGTAGACCTCATGTGTCTGCCTCCAGAATCCACAACTAAAACAATGGAGTCGCCTGTGGATTTGCATCAATGGAGTCATCACAGTGGAGTCGCCAGGTGCATAGTTGCAATGTTGATGTAGTGGGTTTTGATGCACCTTTAGAACCAGTAAGATTTGTCATTCAATCCCAGGGAAAATATTCAATTAATCCCCAGAAACGGCGCCAGAAATGTTAGCACCAGAAGTCACCTTTGGATTTTTGCAAAGGTAATCCTGATACCCAGTAGTTTATGTCACAATGAATAGTTTAAAGGCGGTCTAATGGATGTAGACTCAAGATGGTGTCATTCTAAATCATAAAATTGGGTTGGCACGCATAGGCAAGTGAGGTCTTGATCTAACTTCAACCAATAATTTGCAGAATAGTTGTGAGTAGGGGTAAGATTTTAAGGAGAATGAAATGGTATTCTATGGACATCTGATCTTCCAGCAACCTAAGGAGGAAAAGCTCCAAATACAAGATCCTCTTGAATTCAGAACTTCAAGAAACTGAAACCACTATAACAGTACTGCAATCAAACATACATTACAATATAGTCACAACAATTCGACTGGATCATCCATTCCCGAGCTCTCAACATCAGGGGCGAAAGAGAACACAAGAAACTGGTTAAAACTGGTTGTAATGTCATCGTGATCAAACCTCCATCACAAAAACACAACTACCCTCGACTGGATCCTCCATGCCTGAGTGTTTCAACGCAGTGGTTACACAAAGATGAAAGGAAAATGATTTTCATTAAACAAGAATTTTCAAATACATATCATAACCAGAGAACCAGAGACTTTGCTAAAACTTTAAAAATCGGGAGCCTAGCTCAACCATCGACACTTACAAAATATAAAAACTGAGTATTTATACTCAAAAAAAAATTACGGAAGCATATCCGAGTAGCTACATTGAAGGCATTACTTCTGCATGCTTCCTGAAAGACTGTGCATGCGGTCTCTGTCAAGACGTGAACCTCAGTCATATGCAAACGAGCTTTATAACATACCTGTTGATGAGCCGACTAACTGACGGTCCTTTCCTGTGCTTTCTATTTATGGAAAAAATGATGTTCAACCACCACCAACCAACCTTAATAACTACTTCATTAGGATCGGGGAAGGCTCAAGTCAACTTTTCATCTGTAGGACGTGGCAACTAACAGGGTGATTGGCGTGTTGGACATGAAATGGTGGATGGGAGATGACCATGTGGACAGCGCAGGGGCCACACGAGAGGGAGATGAAGTGGACTAGGACAGAGATGATGTGGAGCGAGGGGGAACAAGTGGAGGGAGATGAGAAGGGGACAGGTACAAGTGGAGGGAGAGAAAGTGATAAAGGAGGGGCCACTTGTCAACCTAGGATAGGACATAATAAGCACATGCACATATCGGGGGTGCGAAAAGCAATTTGAAACTTCCCCACTTTTGGGCCCGATGTGTGTCTTTGGCTGACACATAGCACCTTTAAGAAACCATGGTTTTTTTCTTGGCCCACCCTAAAAACTTTATCTTGTTCGCATGTTGAAGACCCGATATGATCGATGACCGTCGATCTGAGGCGCACCAATCTTGACCGCCCATATTTGCGCACGTCTTATCACATTGCACCAAAAGGTCACATTGCACCTCCGACTTAGGATATAAGTTGATTTGTGGATTGTTTGCCCATTTTCTTTGATTACCTCGCCAAGGGGCCAACTTCTTAGGAAAACACCCCCCCCTCCCCCTTACAAATAAATTTGATAACACCATGTAGTCTGAATATCTCTTTCATGAAAATGTTGGCAATATCTATTGCCTTACAAGTTGACTTGACGGGTATGAAGTGAGAAGCCTTGCTTAGTTTGTCCACAACTACCATGATGGCATCATTCTGTTTGGTTGATCTTGGTAATCCTGTGATGAAATCCAAGGAGATGGTTTCCCATTTCCATTCGAGAATTGGTAGGGGTTGCAACAACACTATTGGGTGTCGGTGCTCCACCTTGACTTACTGACATTCTAGACACTTAGCTAAGTAATCAACTATGTCCTTTTTCAGTCCAGGCCAATAAAATAGTTTCCTAGTGGCCGTGATCATTTTTTGATAACCAGGATGACTAGTATATGGTATTTTCTGTAATTCATCCATTATGAACCTCTTTAAGTCATCACAGTTTGGAATATACAATCTTCCCTTATAAGTTAGCAGGCCATCATTAAGCATCTGATAGCCTTCATACTTCATCCCTGTGGACTCTTGCTTTAGGTATGATGTCACAGTCTTAAAAAATGCATATGATTCTTATGCATTTTTTACCCTCTCTTTGATCTCTGATTCACTAACGCTTACAGCTACCAAGTGAACTACTTTCATACTTATATTAAGGGCATAAATCACCCTGTTCTCCTTTCCCTTGGTATGTTTGATTTCAAAATCAAACTCACTAAAGTGAGCCATTCAAATAGTTTTTCTCACATTGAGTTTTGGTTGGTCAAACAAATACCTTAACCCACTATGGTCTGTCATAAGTACAAATCTTCTACCTAAGAGGTAATTCCTCCACATTTTTAAAGCATGCACTATGGAAACCAATTCCATATCGTGGGTCACATAATTGACTTCATGCTCATTCAATTTTTTGGAATCATAGAAAATCACATGTCCTTCTTGCAAAAGGACTCCTACGAGCCCTTCCTTGAAGACATTTGTACATACAAGGAATTCCTTGTTTGGGTCTGCAATATTCAGTATAGGTGCATTGGTTAGCAGGTATTTCAGCTCTTGAAATCTTTCTTCAAATTTTGATGTTGAAATGAATTTAACCCCCTTTTTCTAAATTGAGATGATTGGGAAACCAATCTTGGAGAATCCCCTTATGAATATCCTATAGTATCATGCTAGGCCCATAAAGGATCTGATGTCATATACATCCTTTTGGGTAGGCCAATCCATGATGGTTTTAATATTGTCAGGATCAACTGTCACTCCTTCCTCAGAAATAACATGGCCTAAGTAATGGACTTGTTTCTGGAAAAAGTCACACTTACTAAGCTTAGCATAGAGATGATGTTCTCTTAGTACTTGGAGTACTAACAGTAGATTTTCTTCATGTTCTTCCCTATTCTTGGAATAGATTAGGACATCATCAATGAAAACCAACATAAACCTATCCAAGAAATTTACGAATACGTTATTCATTAAGCACATAAAAGTGGTTGGTGCATTGGTAAGCCCAAATGGAACCACCACAAATTCATAGTGACCATATCTTGTCCTAAAGGTTTTATTGTGGATGTCTTCATCTTTAACTTGGACCTGATGGTATCCATACCTCAGGTCAATCTTTGAGAATATTGTAGCACCCACTAATTGGTCAAACAATTCATCGATCCTTGGAAAGGGATACTTATTCTTGATTTTTATATTATTGAGTTGTCTATAATCTATGCACAGTCTGAGGGTTCCATCTTTATTTTTCAAAAACAAGGTTGGTTCTCCCCATGGATACACATTAGGCCGAATTAGCCTTTGTCCCACATCTCCTTCAGATTTAGTTTGATCTCAACTAGCTCTAGTGTAATCATTCTATAGGGTGTTCTAGACATTGGCACCGCTCTTGGTACAAGTTCTATTGAAAATTCAATATCCCTTATTGGAGGTAGACATGGCACCTCTTATGGGAATACATATTTATATTCTCTTAATATGGGATGGTCCTCTAGGATGGGTTTTTCATTCTCAACAGAGTTCAGTACTTGTATTGCATATAAGGGACATCCCTTTCTGCAATACTTCTTCACTTGGAGGGTTGATATTTGTCTCACTAAGACAAGATTTTGAATCCCTTGTAGGGTTAGCCTTCTTCCTTCTTCATTTTCACACTCCAAAGTTTTACTATAATAGTCCAATTTGGTTTTTTGGGCATCCAACCAATCTATGTCAATCAACAGGTCATAGGATCCTAAAGGAAGTATGTTTAGGTTCTCTTGGTTGGGAAACCCACTTATAATGAATTGGCATGCTGGTATGACCTCTGTTACTTTTCTTTTGGTTCCAATTGCTCGTTGTACTAGCCATGATTTAACATGTTTAATTTGTTGCCATTTACATTTCTCAACTGTTTGAGGGACAACATAACTCAAATTAGAACCAGGGTCAATTAAAATGGAAACATGATGGTTGGAAATCATACCTTCCATCTCCACCACTGAAGCTTGGTGGTCAACTTTTCTATTATCCAAGGCTGCATAAATTTATAGCATGCTCCTAGCCACATCATTGATGGTGGTAGCCTCTTGGACGTTGTAGACCCTCCTATTGTTTTGTTTCCTATGTGGACATTCCTTCGGCATATGTTCTTCTCCATAACCCCAACATTTCAAGGGTTCTTTCTTCGTTTAATTAGTCTTACTTGGAGCTTCTTTGAATGGCTTATTTCCACTCTGGGATGAAAATTTTGGCGATACACACTTCTGGAAGGAAGGATCATCCTAGATCTCTTCCCATGGTTCTTAAATATCGAGGATTTAAACCCCTTCTTCTTGAATCCTAAATTGTTTTTCTTCTTCCAGTCTTTATGGGGTTCTGTCTTATTATTGAACTTCTCATAGAAACACCTTTCCTTTTGAATAGTATCTTCCAAAGTCTTTGGCTCATCAAACTCAATTATGTCCTGATAGGACTGAGGTAGTCCACTAACAAATTGTTTCATCTTTACTTTCACATCCTTTATGTAGGACACATACCTCATCAACTTAAGAAATTTGTTGATATATTCATCTATGGTGAGTTGTCCCATCTTGAGTTCATAAAACTCCTTGGTATTCTCATCAAAGTAATTTTCTAATAGATACTTCTTTTTGAAGTATTTCTCAAATTGTTTCCATGAAAATTCCTTCTCATGGATTCCCTTCACATTCCTATGGTCCTCCCACCAAATGGAATCTTTCCCATTCGGTTTGAAAATGGTTATCCGAGATTTTAAGTTTTCAGAGTAGTCATGGACTCTGAAGTATTTCTTCAAGCCAATTAGTCAAACTTCTGCTTCTTCCCCCTTTTTAATCTCTCCATCGAAGGTGGGTGGTTTGGCTTTCTTAAATTCCTCGGGGTCATGACCCTTGTAATGTTTCCTCTTCTTTCTTCTCGTCTAAGAATGGGAACTAGTTTTTCCACTAGAAGATTCCTTGGAATTGTCAGTGTCCTCACCAAAGGAATCTTCCATTGAATGTCTCTTGGCTCCATGTTGGGCCTTCTTTGAGGTGCTCCTCCTGGTGTGGCCAATTTTAGGACCATGCTTATGTATCTCAGGTAGACTTGGAGTTTTCTTAGTATGATGCCTATCCACATGACTGGAAATTGGACTATGTTGCAATTGTCTTTGTATATCGGATAGACTTTGCAATAGGACTGCATTAATTTTAGTCTTCTTTTCCTGCTCCTTTATCATCCTTTCATTGTCAGCCTTACAAATATGTAATTCTACCATGAGGCTTATTACAGTTTCGGCCAAATATGGAGGGTTTTCCACCGCCCTCCTTTCATCATATTCTTCCTCTCTATTGTGGGAGCGCTCCCCAACTCATGGTGTGTCACCATCCTTTACGATATAATTTTCCTATTGTTCACCGACTGCTTGAGTGCTGATAATTTTTTTTATGTTAGTTACTATTGTACTAATTACTGAAAAACACATATCATTGCAAAGTGAAGTCATTTGTTTATTTGGAAACATTAGCAACATACAGTGCAGACTTCCAAAACACCTATCAATAGTAGAAGGTTTCATTCCTCTCTTCAGTATAGGTTCAAAAAAATTTCTTATAGAACGGGGGTAAGGTAGGGTGTTACCTCATAAAGTTATCTAATAATGTTTTTATGAAACTCGTGCATGAGCCCAAGCAGACCAAGTGTTGTTGTCATGCTCTAATACCAATTTGTAATGCAACTGACCCCTAAATACCCTTTCTAGGGATGAGGCATCAAATTTTTGTTCTTACTAACTATCTCTAATCCTAATTCTGGGATATTCATTGGTTACTACTCGTCATGATCTTTATAACGGTTTCCACCGCACTAAAATCCAATCTCTGGTTTGCAATTTATGGCCTCCCGAAGTTGTCTAGGTTTTGTTAGTTGGGGTCTTCAACATTCAACGTTGAACACTCTTTTTTCTTAATCCTCGAAGTCTTGAAATCTCACCACGTGGCCTTAACCATTAGACGATCCAATGTTTTACGTTTAACGTCCCTTTATTACATTATTCCCAAAACTTTTGAACTCCCAAAGTTATCCAGACTCTCGGAGTCCCGGACACGTCACCAACCACGTTGGCCAGTAGAACACGAACCAGAAGCTAACACACGGAAAGGGCCAGGGGTGACACGTGTCCTCATTATGGGTGACACATGTCATTCTCTAATAGGCATAAGAGGCATGTGATTCATCCATATCCGCATGACATGTGGCACGCGTAATGTGGGTCCACATAACCTTGTATAATGTCAAGATGCCACATCATCTTGGACTGATGGTTGTCCAACCCTTTGATCTCACGATTAGTAAGATTCCACGTATATCCATAGATATACGGCTCTCTTTACTTCACGGCTCCAAACTTCGGAGCTTACCAACTCCTCACATCGTGAATTCCCCGAAGAGTCAAGTCTTTAAACTCTCTAATCTGGTGCCAAGCATCCTCATCCTACCAATAGCCAAGATTCATTTCGACATTCGCAACTTCGAAGTTTTTCACGCTCTATAGATTCTTGGACAGGTTCCTCTGGAGTACTAAGTCTCTGGACTATAGGATCACTTACCACATTCCCTCATCCAATGACTCTATTTCGACAGACAACGTTTGACATGGGACAAGTAGGGGACACGTGTCAGTCTACGACGAGTTCCCAGTTGGTTGGGAAGTCGAGGGTGGGATCCTTAGATCGACGACTAAGAGGGATCCTGAAGGATCCAAGGATTGATGGTCCTCATCACTTTGGAAGTTCAGAATTTTGGAGTTTAGAATGTATCTTCCAGATTTCTCTCCCGACCACGTTAGATCTATCACCACGTGTACCTAGCATTCGCGGCTAGGATTTACTACAGCTTTCCATGCTCTGAGGAAAAGCATGTGCGCCCCTATACCGTCAAATACTAAAACTTATGGATAGTCATTGATTTGTGGACACGTGTCCCTCCACTCTCAACGTTCCCGATTAACTTCGTGACTCTGACATTCGAGAGTTTCAGCGCTAGACCACTCCTATTGTCCCGAAGCATAACTTCATCAAAGCACTTAACGCTTCCCTTCCTAAGTCTGATCTAATGATTAAGAGAGATCCACACTGGATCCCTAGATCGACGACCCCCATCAATTTGCGACCTTGTCCTTCAACTTTTTTCGAGGATTGTGGAGTCATAAGTCTCAAATTTCTGATGCCGAAAGAGCTATCTCCTTTTGGACTAGCGTTGGGTCCCTAGGCCTTGGTCATATGGATCCTCGAAAGTTCTTGTGGGCTAAGCTCTAATCATTTTTGCAGCAAAAGGGTTAAGGAAATGGGCATGAGCCCTTAATTAGATGGGTGGATAGTCTGAAGAGGACGTCCTTCTCCTACAAAATTGATCTTGACATTCTCACTAAGGTAAATTTCAAAGGGTTGGCAGGACTTAGACATTTCAATCAATCCTACCCCGACTCTCCTGCAGATTCACATCCCGTAACTCTCTAGGATCTACACTGAGATAAATCAAAGACTATATGGATATAGCAGTTTACCGAAGCAAAAGAACATTTCTAATAATTGTTCAAATATTGGAAGACTTAACCATAAACACATGCATTCATCATCGCATGCAATATATATACACAGAGTATGATAATACTTATCATAAATGGAGAATGTAAATAAAATGTTGAAAGGGGAGCATGTTTCCTCCCAACCATAGGCACAACCACTCCTATCAGATTTACCACTAGCCACCCCCAATCTAGATCATGATTCTCTAAGAGAGATTCTTTATCTTTGCTCCATGACAGTTAGGGATGGAGGTTACTCTCCTCCTCCCACATGAACTTGGCAATCGATTTTCTCCACTCTAAGCAAGGAGGTCTACGCGAGTACTTCCTCATTCACTCGTCAACCTCATTTATCAGCTTGTAGCGAGACCCTTCCCAGGGGTTCTTTCAACCAAAACCAACTTGCTTCTCAGCTTTTAACTCAATTATAGAGTCGAAAAAATGCTTCTCTTCTCTTCTCATGATTGTTATATCTACTCTGCTATTTTGCAGATCTGTCTTTGTCCCCCAAATTACCTCCTTTCTTTCCTTCCTCAGCAAGTTTGTGTGGTTCTGAATCCCAATTCTTGGTCAGCCTAGAAGCCTTATAGAGGGGTACCCTGCCCCATCTCCTCATTAACTCTCGAGGATGGTCTTCCAACTACCATCCTGACTGGTAATTCATTTATGGGTCAGAGAATTGTTAAACAATTACATCCAGTAGGTACTAGTTTGGTGAGGGTTATCTCAATCATTCTTGGTTTCCCATCACCATCTCTTTCATAGCATCCATGGTCTATCTTGGAAAACTCCCCCCTTTCAACAGTTGTGCAACACATATCCAATTTCTATTAATAACATAAAATTCATACATTGACCCTTTTATACAAAGGTTCTTCAAATCAAACATTCACACATATTTATTTCTCCATAGTCTCTTGGCCAATTATAGTTATATTTACAAACTGGGGGAAACATGGGTATTACACTAATGATAAGTGATAAAATAGTACATAAATAAATAGTTGTATAATGAATTCATAACATTATTTTTTTACTCATAAGGAAAAATGTGATAGCATGAGAATATAGAATAGAATGAAGAAATAATTCATGCAACAGAATTCTATGCTACTTAGGAAAGAGACAAATGCACAAAGAATAGTCTCATATTATACATTCACCAAAGTCACAGATTTCCAAAATGCCTCTTTCTCTTTATTCATTCAGAAGTAATAATATTGTTTGTCATTCACAAAGGGGAAAATCCCCCTTTTACATTCAGTGATCTCTCTTTTATAAAACAAGAGAGACTCTTCATCTCTAGTGACTATTCGTTTCGTTTTCCTTTTGTTTCTTATCTGACATTTTGAATTTCTTTCATTTTTTCAAAAATGAATATGCGGGGGTTAAAAAAAAAGTTGGAGAGTTTCTTGGGAGGATATTTTCTCCCTCAAGAAGCTCCTAATGACATGCATTTTCAAATATTAGTGTCTTTTCATGTTGGCATCTTCTTTTGTTCCTTGATCTATCCTAGACATTTCTAGCGTTTGCCTATTGATTACATATTTTTTTCTTCTTTTGTTTTGTCTCAACTTTATATTGATCTATTGTTGGTCCAATTTCATTACCTATAGCTTGCGATATGACTGTTGAAGCATAGCATAGCCCATTCTTCTCTCAAATTTGGGTTTCTTCTGTGTTTTTCATTTTTAGGAATTTTTTTTTCTCAATATACCAACACTTGCTATCCCATCATCTTTTTATGTCTTCTATCTTTCTCGTGAGCCATCACAGGCTTGATTATGTTGCCTGTATCCGAATTTATGGATGTTTGAAGTCTGGATAGCCATTTTTAGCCCAAAATCCATGGAATTTTGTTTTATGCATTTTTTGATGTCATCTATTACTTTTATGGATTAAATACCTTTATCATCGCATTCCTCTATCTGATACCTTTCCAAAGAGGTATCATGGACTCAATTCTAACCCCTATAGCCCAAGTTATGTTCATGTGAAAAACATCATTCAATAGTCGTTGATCATGCCTGTGGATGAATCCCGACCATTGATATTTAACCTGCAAAAAGAAAAATCTCACATGCATAAGAAGATTCAACTTTTAGTGATTTAAATGGATTTTGGCACCTATAACTAATTTGAAATAAAAACCTGGGTAGGCATAGGATCTATAGCTTGTAAAATAATTTTAGCTAATTTCCCTCCTAAAAATTAGAAAAACAAATAGAACTAATTACAATTACACTACATTAATTACAATTATCTACAGAATGAAATCAAATTAATCACTAATGTGAAAATAAAAATTGTTAAAATTGTGAAAATAATTAAATATTAAAATATTCCCCAAAATACTAGTAATCAATAAAAAAAAATAAAAAATGAAAAAATAAAATAAAATAAATAAAAATCACAAAAAATAAATATAAAATAATATAAAATAATAATTTCTCCCTTCCCACCAAAATGGACATAGTCCAAAGTCTTCGGTATGGGAATGATATTCCCTCGTATAACATTCCCCAGGTCTTTGTCAGCTCCACGAAGTGGCCCTGCAAATCTGCTCATGCAACACATCAAAATGAGATCATTCATGCACTTAAGAGACTCGCCAAAACATCGTAGATATTATATTTATTTCCTTTAAGCTAATTTATAGATATGTATTAGGTTCTTCAACATTAATCATGAGTGACTATAGATAAGTGTATTGATATTGTATGTTCCAAGTCTCAACTCAAAGCAAGGGTTAGTGATCACGTGATTCAGATTTAGAGTTCAAAACAGGAGATTAAGATCCACATGTGAAAGTATCAAAGTTGAATACATTAAGCATATCATGTCAGTAAAATGATGTGTAATTTGAATTAGTCAATCATAAAATAATCAACAACAAACTTATGAAAGACATGCATTAGAACACCAAACCTTGTACCCACATACGATCATCAAGCACTTCAGAATCAACTAAAGGTCTGCATATAACATGTCAATTCCATCATACAAATGTGAACGAAGCATCATAGGTCAAGAATCATCATGAAGAAATTTGAAATCACAAGAGCAAAGGAATAATTGACACTAATCAAGGACAATCATTAATAAATATTAAACCCCCAACTCCCTTAAAATAGAAAAACAAATAGCATTGGGCTCAAGCGGTAGAGGATTAGGCTTTAGGATTGCAATTTTAGTAGGGGGGGCTTTCCTTTTTTCTTTTATAAACAAAAGTAAAGGGGAGGCCATTGTGGCCTGAACACGGAGACAAGATCTCAACTACACGACATATGAAGAATGGGTATTTTCTATGTAGTATTTGATATATTACAAAATATTTTATAATATATTAATATTATAAAATATATTAAAATATTTCTTTCTCATATATATATATATATATATATATATATGTTTCATTAATTATATATATATAATTTTTAATTTTTCATCTTTTTATTATTATTTTAATGTGTTATGTTACATGAACATCTCTCCCACAATGGGTTGTAGGGTGCATCTCGGCGCAATAATCCGAGTGCCTTGGGGTTTTTCAGGACGTAAATGCAATTTAAATAATAAAAATTGTGATTTCACCCAAATTTATATCATCAAATTTCGTTGAAAAAATGCCAAAACATTGAATATTTAGACAACACCTTATCTTGAATGAAGATTGATTCATTTTTGTTATTCAAGGAAAACCACACCTCATCAAATAATTCTTTGGTGGTTCATGAAGGGGGACAAGATTTCACTATTGCTAGATGCCTCTGGGTCTTGGGTTGTTATCTTATTTCCCTACATTTGAGGAAGAAGACCTCTTAACCAACCGGAAGTACTTTTATATCTTAATCCAGGGCCAAAAGGTAGTTTCAACCTAAATAGTTTATGAATGAAAGTCAATGACTCGTATGGTCATTATCAAAGCTACTTCTAATAGGATCATGTGTTTTCTAATAACATTTAACTTTAATCATATACATAAAACCAAATACTACCCATTACAATTTTAATACTTTTTTGTATTTGACCTATTTCATTTTCGAAATATTGTATAGCATCAATAATTACCTTTAAGCTTTCTAAGAAATAATTAAGATATTTCATAATATAACTTTTACCAAAGTGTGTTTAATTTTATAGTTTTAAATTGACTTACTTTATTATTCTATTAACAAAACTTTAATAAAAATTGTTCCTTATAAATTATTTTTAAAAATAAACTATTTTTAAAAGACGTTTAAGTATATGAAAGATTTTTGCAATTATTTTTAAAAAACCTTTTGATTATATGAAATATTTTTGCAAGTTATATTGGAATAAGTAACCTTCTAAGTAGAAGATCTCGATTACCTAGTTCAATTGACGAAAATAGAATGATTAACCGTATATATTTATTTTATATAATTTCCATCCCTTTCTTTCATCTTTATAAGAGAACCCAGAGAATGAAATCCCCAACACGAGGTCTTGCTTTCTTTCTTTCATCCTTATCAATAGGATGATTAACACTATATATTTATTTTATATAATTTCCATCCCTTTCTTTCATCCTTATAAGAGAAACCTAGAAAATGAAATCCCCAACACGAGGTCTTGCTTTCTTTCATCCTTATAAGAGAACCTAGAGATTGAAATCCCCAACACGAGTCCTGCTTTCTCCTGGAAAGACTTTCTTGAACTCGTTGGGCCACAAGTTTGCTTGGGAAAAGTGTCAATTATAAAGTGAGATTTTATTAACCCAAATTATTTTATGAACCTAAATATATTTTCAAACTATGAACCTAAATATTTAGGTTGGAATATTTTATCTTTAAAGAAAAAGTTGCAATATCAATGATATCAATGATGGTTGCTGCAATGTTTATCTTTAATTGTTATAAAACTTAAATCAGTAAAAGTTAAAAGCTATTTAATTATAAGTATGTTGTAATGATTTAGAGCTTATATGTATTGGAAAGTTGATTCAAAATTGATACGAATAAAAACAATAATAAAAATAATAAATAGAATCGAATTTATAATGAAAAATAAAACCTAATTTAAACATTTTAATATTTTCTAAATATATTTTTTATTTTTATTTTAAATTAATAAAAAATTTAAAAATATTATTAAAATTTTACATATTAATTATTAATATTACACTATTAAAATTTTAAGATGAATCTATTTATATATTCAACCATACAATTTAAATAATAATAAAAAATTAAAATTTCCTCATAAATTGATATTCCCTCATATAACATTCCCCAGGTCTTTGTCATCGTTGGATGGTGCATTCCCAATCCATCTCGCATTCCACTCCACATTCCTCACGATGATCTTCTTGATGGGAGGTGGATTAAATTAAAATAATAATATCTCGCTATGTGCACACACCTTCCAAATATAAATATTAAAATAATATTTGATTAAATAATGCATGTTCATCATCACGAGGGTCTTGTTACGCCGAAAGGCGTACACTTATTGACAATGGGCACATTTAATAGGTATTTAGTTCTTAATATGTTTTCTATGGACGAGATTAAATATGCCTAGAATATTCTTAGTCGTCACAATAAATGAATGGCTCTGATTTCATCCATTAACTTCCGAGCTGTTATAAAGACATATGTTTATATGTTTACTTTTTTACATTTACCTAATCGTATTTAAAAATTACTGTATTCACTAACTTATTGCCACGTCTACCTAATTAAAAAATATTAAAATATTAAAGTGGCCACGTTTCTGTGCTGGCATCACCAATGGTCGCTCGAAAATTTAACAGCCAGCCGCCTTTCGACGTTCACCAGTCGTGAATTAGCGGCTGTGTATATAAATATTAAAATAATATTTGATTAAATAATGCATGTTCATCATCATGAGGGTCTTGTGGTAAGTCTTGGTAGGTATTTTATGGTAACTTTCGACGACGACCTCACATGAGTAATTTCCCCATTTTAAAAAAAATAATTGTTAAATAATATCACTTCTCATGTTTATGGACTATTTGCGAGAAAGCTGGGTTTGACAGCGTTGAGGGATTCATACTTTGAGACAATTGTAAGTCAAGGTAATCCACTTTTCGATAAGGAGAATCTTAGCAAGAATAAAGGTCAAGGTTGTGGGTAAGGATCAATATATCCCCACATGCATCTCAAGGCTAGAGTGGTCACGCAAATGAAGTGGCCCTGCAAATCTACTCATGCAACACATCGAAATGAGATCATTCATGCACTTAAAAGGAGACCCGCCAATACGTCGTAGATATTATATTTATTTCCTTTAAGCTAATTTATAGATATGCATTAGGTTCTTCAACAGTAATCATGAGTGACTATAGATAAGTGTATTGATATTGTATGTTCCAAGTCTCAACTCAAAGCAAGGGTTAGTGATCATGTGATTCAGATTTAGAGTTCAAAACAGGAGATTAAGATCCACATGCGAAAGTATAAAAGTTGAATACATTAAGCATATCATGTCAGAAAAATGATGCGTAATTTGAATTAGTCAATCATAAAATAATCAACAACAAACTTATGAAAGACATGCATTAGAACACCAAACCTTGTACCCACATACGATCATCAAGCACTTCAGAATCAACAAAAGGTCTGCATATAACATGTCAATTCCATCATACAAATGTGAACGGAGCATCATAGGTCAAGAATCATCATGAAGAAATTTGAAATCATAAGAGCAAAGGAATAATTGACACTAATCAAGGACAATCATTAATAAATAATAAACCCCCAACTCCCTCAAAATAGAAAAACAAATAGCATTAGGCTCAAGCAGTAGAGGATTAGGCTTTAGGATTGGAAATTTTAGTAGGGGGGCTTTCCTTTTTATTTTATAATAAAAATAAAGGGAGGTTGTTGTGCTTTGAACAGGAGACAAGATCTCAATATACAGAAATGAAGAATGGGTATTTTCTAGTAATTATTTGATATATTACAAAGTATTGACATAATATATTAATATTATAAAATATATTAAATATTCTTTCTCATATATATATATATATATATATATATATATATATATATATATATATATATATATATATGCTTATATATGTATATATAATTACTAAATCTTTATTATTATTTTAGTGTGTTGTTATATAATTTTTCATCTTTTTATTATTATTTTAATGTGTTATGTTACATGAACATTTCTCTCACAATGGGTTGTACGACGCATCTCGGCGCAATAATCCGAGTGCCTTGGGGTTTTTCAGGACGTTGAATCCATTTATGCATTCAAAAATGTAATTTAAATAATAAAAATCGTGATTTCACTCAAATTTATATCATCGAATTCCGTTGAAAAAATGCCAAAACATTAAATATTTAGACAACACCTTATCTTGAATGCAGATCGATTCATTGTTATTCAAGCAAAACCACACCCCATCAAATAATTCTTTGGTGGTTCATGAAGGGGGACAAGATTTCACTCTTGCTAGATGCCTCTGGGTCTTGGGTTGTTATCTTATTTCCTTACATTTGAGGAAGAAGACCTCTTAACCAACCATAAGTACTTTACTTTTATATCTTAATCCAGGGCCAAAAGGTAGTTTCAACCTAAATAGTTTATGCATGAAAGTCAATGACTCGTATGGTCATTATCAAAGCTACTTCTAATAGGATCATGTGTTTTCTAATAACATTTAACTTTAATCATATACATAAAACCAAATACTACCCATTACAATTTTGATACTTTTTTGTATTTGACTCATTTCATTTTCGAAATATTGCATAACATCAATAGTTACCTTTAAAATTTCTAAGAAATAATTAAGATATTTCATAATATAACTTTTGCTAAAGTGTGTTTAATTTTATAGTTTTAAATTTGCTTACTTTATTATTCTATTAACAAAACTTTAATAAATTTTGTTCCTTATAAATTATTTTTAAAAAACTATTTTTAAAAGAAGTTTAAGTATATAAAAGATTTTTGCAATTATTTTTAAAAAACCTTTTGAGTATATAAAATATTTTTGCAAGTTATATTGGAATAAGTAACCTTCTAAGTAGAAGATCTCGATTACCTAGTTCAATTGACGAAAATAGGATGATTAACCGTATATATTTATTTTATATAATTTCCATCCCTTTCTTTCATCTTTATAAGAGAACCCAGAGAATGAAATCCCCAACACGAGGTCTTGCTTTCTTTCATCCCTATCAATAGGATGAGTAACACTATATATTTATTTTATATAATTTCCATCCCTTTCTTTCATCCTTATAAGAGAAACCTAGAAAATGAAATCCCCAACACGAGGTCTTGCTTTCTTTCTTTCATCCTTATAAGAGAACCTAGAGATTGAAATCCCCAACACAAGGTCCTGCTTTCTCCTAGAAAGACTTTCGTGAACTTGTTGGGCCACAAGTTTGCTTGGGAAATGTGTCAACTATAAAGTGAGATTTTATTAACCCAAATTATATTATGAACCTAAATATATTTTCAAACTATGAACCTAAATATTTAGGTTGGAATATTTTATCTTTGAAAAAAAAGTTGGAATATCAATGATGGTTGCTGCAAATTTTATCCTAATTTTAGTAAAAGCTAAAAGCTACTTAATTGTAAGTATGTTGTAATGCTTTAGAGTTTATATGTATTGGAAAGTTGCATTTAATTTAAAATAGATGGGGAGAAAAAAAATAATGAAAATAACAAATAGAATCGAATTTATAGTGAAAAATAAAATCTAATCTAAACATTTTAATGTTTTCTAAATATATTTTTTATTTTTATTTTAAAAATTGAATAAAAAATTTAAAAATATTATTAAAATTTTACATATTAATTATTAATATTATACTATTAAATTTTTGTAAGATGAATCTATTTATATATTCAACCATACAATTTAAATAATAATAAAAAATTAAAATTTCAATTTAAATAATAATAAAAAAAATTCATTCTCAATTTAAATAATAATAAAAAATTACAATTTCAGGGAAAAAACAATGATATTCTTCTTTATACTCTTCTCGTTTAGAATTACAATACAATTAAAAGAAAGACGAAGAATCATCCATTCATTGCGGCGCTAATTTGCCATCTACAACATACTCACTTCCCACGTGCACACCGAATATTCTTCTTTTCCCTTCGCGATAGTCTCCTCTACCATGTCCCAGCACCTACCTCTGACTCCATGTGCGTCTGGCTTCTCGGCGTTGGTAGTTTGCAAGCTTTCTTAGATGCTACGTTGCTGTCTCTGTCAGCGGACTTGTCCACGCAGATGTCAAAGGGCCGGTGGGCTTTAGGTTGAGTGCTGTGCGCGGAAGGAGATCGACGGGTTTGGAAGGATCTGGAGGAAGGCAACCATAAAAGAAAGAGGGACGCTCCTCCCCTACATTTGCAATCGATGACGATGGAAGGTTTGGCTTTCCACCAGCAGGTGCTGCAACAATTGTCTCCAGGCTTCAGATTCCATCCCACGGACGAGGAGCTACTGATCCATTACCTGAAAAAGAAGGTCTCCTCCTCTCCTCTCCCTGCATCAATTATTGCAGAGATTGACCTGTACAAGCATGACCCCTGGGATTTGCCCGGTGAGTATCCGTCCAACTGGAAGCCCTTCCAAACCCGGGTTCATATGGGTATGCGTTACTTTTATTCTGTTGCATCCATACTTTCTCACTGTATGTATATGTGTTGACTGGATTTCAGCGAAGGCATGTTTCGGGGAGCAAGAATGGTATTTCTTCAGCCCGAGAGACCGGAAATATCCCAACGGAGCGCGGCCAAACAGATCTGCCGGCTCTGGCTACTGGAAAGCCACGGGAACAGATAAACCCATCGCTGTAACGTCGGGAAGCACGTCGTCGCAGAAAGTGGGCGTGAAGAAATCCCTGGTGTTTTACAAAGGAAGGCCTCTTAAGGGCCTCAAGACCAACTGGATCATGCACGAATATCGTCTCGCAGAAACCATGTTAACGGAGAGAAAAGGATCTATGCGGGTAAGGAAATTATATATAAATTTCTTTTAAGGAATTTAAATAGCAAGTCAAAAAATATGTCAGCCAAAAAAAGCTAACTTTTAAGCATGTAGTTGTTCAATCTAAATAGTTTCAGATACAAAACTTTCCAAAAAAGATTTACAGAACAAACCTAAAAACTTAAGTGTGTTGTGATACATATAATCTTAGCAAAAGGCATGACTGATACATATAATCTTAGCAAAAGGCATGACAGCTCGCGGCTTCATCTGCTGATTCCTTGGTTGAATGTGAAGTCTGCTTGAACAATTCTACATTCGCCATGAGTTGATGTACTATATCTTTTTCCATTGGTCTCTCACAATGTGAGTTAACAGATTACATTTGGTTAAAAGCTCCAGGATGCTCGCTCTTGGTCAAATTGACTACCATGTCTCCAAGTATATTACATTTTGCATCCACCACATTTATCTGATGTTTCTCCTACAGTAGAATTCCCCGATTTGGAAAGTGACATGGCTCTGGTGCTCATGGATTTTCTTTGAATTCATGAGAATCGACCTTGAATTTACTCCCCCTGTCTCAGCATCTCAGCAGAGCATGCCTTGTCCCTTAGAGTTCCTTATAGCGCATTTGATCAGTGAAACAGTAAACCAATTCACAAAGAAAAGAAGAAAAATCCAGGTTTCCTTCAGTGTTAGTCCTTAAATCAAATACCAGGTCGCACATAACCTAGGGCAGGAACCGACTTGGTTCATAACCATCCTAGTGAGCACTACTCAAGCTGAAATTTAACATGGGATTCCAAAGAAACAACAAGATGTTCGAAAGAGAGCAATATAAGCACCCATAAGAGAACATGAAAGAACAAACCACCCAGAAAGTTGTGAAAACTCAATCCTTTTCCCAATTGAAAACTCAGTCCTTTTCCCAATTGTTCCAATTCGAACTTGCCAGAGACCAGGGGCAAAGGGAGGACCCCACATTATACCACAACCTTCAGTAATAAATTGAAAATCTTCCAGTAAAGAACTAAAATCCACAAAGTGGGATGTAGGAATAGGCTCTCCCAAATTGAGACAAGAAGCTAACTGCCAATTTTTTAGAAAGAAAGGTAGGTAAAGTAGACGACTTACCTGAGTAACACGGGAGGAATAAAACCAATACCACCAGCCAGACCGAAAGTATAGAATCCACCAAAAAAAAACCTCAAGCTACAATACCGAAGATGCCCTAGGGAAAAAAAACCAGACCAGAGAGCCATGATCCCACAACGACTGTGGAAAAAACTATACACCAATTTAAAGTCACGGGAAGAGATGGATTGGAGCATGTGATTAGAAGGGCTGCATCACTTCTCGTGATTCCCTCTACAATGTGACCCGCTCGCTCTACAATGAGCCAGCGCCTACTTAAATGTGAATTACATGTCTCATCCTCCATCATATCAAGGTATAGGTTGGGTATAAAGCTTACCATTGATAATTATTATCCCTCCTTATACTAACGTTGATTGATATGCATAATTGGATGATACATAACTTGTTTTATCCTCTATATCACCAAAACTAAGAGGGAATCTAAAGGATCTTTTACTAAAGTTGATTGATATGCATAGTTGGATGATACTCACCAAAACTAAGAGGGAATTTAAATGAATAGTGTTCAATTTTATATGTATGAAAATATTTTCGGAGTTCTTGGTCACACACTAAATTAGCTTATGAAACCTCCTTGTTTGCGAGATAAGGGACCCTCTCCCTGTAGTTATGTGCAAAGATTAATGACAATTTTAATAAACAATAATAACAATAATCTAATTTCAAGGTCATGACCAAAAGAGACACCAAATTGGTGTATGAGACCCCCTTATTTGTGAGATAAGAGACCTCCTCTTTGCAACGTTTTGACTACTAAAGTCTACAAAGATGTACATATCCAAACCATATGAAAATGCTATTATTCAAATGGAGTTTGTGATAACCCCTCCTACACCTACCACCCCAAAGAAATACTTTTCTATATTCATGAATAAAATTCTTAACCATATCTTTAATAAATTATTTAACATAAACTATACCTAGTTCTACTACTATGAAATTAGGCTATACACAATAACATTAGTCATAACAAGTTAAAAGAACCTCTTATGTTAATTTTCTCTATATATTTACATCTTATTATTTATGTGTTTACTAAAAATACAACTTGATATTTTTTATTATTTTATAGTATGATATATATATATATATATATATATATATATTAAAAACATAACTTTTAAAAAATTATTAACATTAATATTATATATGTTCTTACTATTTTATAAGATGAATTTTGTCACGACCCCATAAGACGTTTGATTAGATCTTGCGATCATTTTCCTCTTGAGGGTATGCGACATTGTAATGGCTCTTACTTGGTTGTTTGGCACAACAAGAATACTTCGTTCGTACTACGTCTCTTCACCTAGAGGATACACATACTATGTTCTAGGCTACCAACGAGTCACACTGCTACTCTAGTGCAACTCTTGATTACTTAGACAATTGTTAAAATAGTTTAACATTTAGTCTTATTTAAGCATGCATCCATGAACATGAGAATCCAAGAGAACAACTGTGGAACAAAAATGAAGAAAAACACAAAAATAGTGCAGGCGACAAAAACTATGCCCAACACCCGACTAAGTCTTTGTTATTGCGGGACAGTTACAACATGAGCACTACCGACTCGATTTAGAACATGGTAGGGTCAAAGGAATCGCCTCACCTAACCAAGAAACTCAAGAACATATTCATCCCACCAAGACTTTCTGTTGCAACCGTCTCTGCAGCTTCTTACGGTGCACCTCAAACATGCCCACAATCATAGACTTGTTTTCCCTTCATTTCCATAGACTTTCACCAAGCTAAAACAAATTTTGGTTCTTGCTCACACATGCCTCCATAGACCTGCATTTTCAGACTTCCCCAAAACCTCACAAAACGTCCAACTCTTGGCTACTTGTCTTCCATCTTGGCAACTCTCCCTTAGTTTGTTATCGTAGACTTGCCTCGGGCTTTCTCTCCCAATCTCTTACAAAAATGTTCTATGCTTCCTTTGGTTGTGCACGCTTTCTTTTACATGGACTCCAAGAGTCACTTGTGTGAAATGTCATGTCTCTTCGGTGTGTCATGCCCCTTCATGAACCCACACTCATTTGACTTCCCATGCCCTTCTATGGACCTGGTGCGCCCATCCAAAGCTTGTGTTCCCATCAACCATTTGTCTCTTGGACTGATGCACCCCATCCTTGGGTGCACACTTCATTCCTCATGCGTTCTTCGTGTCGATAGTCGTGACTCTTCATGAATGTGTCGATGGGGTCATCTAACCTCTCCAATGTGTCCATGTTTCTGAGGGTAGGAAATTCCACTCCTTGGGCACACTCCCAAGTTTTCCCACCCTTGCCCAAGCGCAACCCAAGTCTCTCTCAATCAATATAGGGAAAGTAAAGTGTGTGCCCCCTTGGTGTCATGTTTCACCATCGTGCACCCAAGGTGCTCATGTCCACACTCAAACATCTTCATTCACACAACCGATCGCTTCCCTGCTTGTGCTCTTCATACGTCCATCGCCATATCTTCCCAAGGAGCATGCGCGCTCAATGGGTATCATGGGAGACCTTACATCCTCCCCCACTCCAAGTTGTTTTCATCCCAGGAAACATCTGTCGATATCCATGGCATCTCTTCCCCATCTTTGGATCTCGTCACCACTCAACGATTATTGCTTCCTCAACCGATGTCGTCAAGACAAGCTCTCCTAAAAAAATTATTCTAAGTGTGCCCAAGTTTTAGATGCTCTTAACCCATGATGTCTTTGATACTTCAACTTTGTTGTTTCTGTGTTATGTACATTGGACCCTCTCAAGTTGTGAACTGGTTGGGTGATCAATACAAATGTCGTGTTCGTCATTAGAGAATGCACATCTCCACATCCAACAAACTAATTTTTGTTCGCCTCATAATTATCCTATCCAAATCCTCTTGGTCTTGTTGAGTCACCCAATGTAGTCTCAATCAGTTCTTCTTACTTAGTCGAACCCCTTCATTTTTGGACAAGTTCCTACCCCTTGCCTCAGTTTGGAAAGTCGCCTCCACAACCCATCTATTGTCTTGCAACTTCCCTGCTTGCGTATTTTGATGACACATCTACTAAGAATTACCATTCATGTTTCTTTCTCCCGGTAACACGTTTCCATATTCTTCGTTTATCAAGTAGAATGTACCCAATAACCGCCACCAAGGCTATTGGTATACATCGTCTCTAACTTATTCTATATGCATAAGTATCACATGACCAAACAAACTTCCTTTGGTGTGCATCCCAACTCCTCAAGTAGTTATGCAGTAAGTTGGAAGTCGTATATCCCCATGGCCTTCCTACAAAATTTCATGATCATTTTTGGATGTAAGTCTTCATCTCCTACCTCTTCCACGTCCATCTCCAAATCTGGTTGAGTAAGTCCTCCATGCATTATCTCGACTCAACTCTTGGAGTTTTTGCGGTGGGTAAGTTTGTTGTTCGATATTCCACAACGTCCATAATATGATGTTGATGAATATTTACTTGGTGATGTTCCTCCTGCTCCATGGCAAGTGAAGATTCCAAATCTCTCTTACACTCATTTTCATGGTTCTACAGGTTCCTCAATCAACCAACCTTCCCCATGGTTTTCTTCACCGAAGTCCTTGTCACCATCTACTGCTACTCTTCTTTCCCCAAACTACTCAGATATGTTGTGGTGTGGATGACTTTTGGTTGCGAGGCTTGTCAATGCTCGCACTGACTTCTATCAACCTGATCACAGAGATCTGAGGCATCCTCCCAATCTTCCTCTTCATATTTAGGGGTGCACTTGACGTTATGGCCTTGTCGAAGAATACTTGGTGACTTTCGTGAATGAGTGAATCTTCTTTGGAAATTCCAAGGAAGTCTAAGCCCAATATCATCACATGATTTTCCAATGGAGCCACCAATATATCCAAGTTTCCAAACCACTCCCCAACTCTCAATGGCGTTGAATGAACAATCCTCATCACTGGAATCATTGTTGACTTCAACACTTTACATGTTCCATTGCAACTCTCAGGTTTGCGATGAAGACACTTCACGACTTGTTCACTCACAAAAGTGTGTGTTTCCCTAGTGTCAACCAAAGCTTCCATATTCATCCCACTCACTGTTGTGTTAACAAAGTAGATTATGTCAACTGCTTCACTTTGTGAAAACTATCCTTTAGCTCTTGTCTTAAACTCTTGCATGTGTTCCACTAACATTTCCATGACTTTGTTCATTTCTTTTGTTGGTTTTAGCACCTGAACTAGATTTTCCAAGGTTTCTGACTCCTCCACTTTTTGTGTGGGTCGATCCTCCTCCTCAACCAATAGAGCCAACTTCCCTTGCAATGAACAGTTCCTCATAAAATTATTTTATGAACATAGGTAACACTCGATCAACCTAGCTTTCTTCAGGATTGGTTTGGTTTGATTCTGTGTTGTTGTGCTACCTTCACGTTGGATTCTCTCCTCCCTAAGTGCTCCCAATGCAATCGGTGCCAAATTTTCATTCCTCTCTGACAATTCATTTATTCTATTGATCTTAGACTTTATCTCCACGTAAAATTATTCCATATTCTCCAAAGCCTCTTGGAGTTTCTCGAATCGTTGATTTGCATTGTCTCTCTCGACCTTCCAAGATTTGTCACTTGCATCGTCCATTTCGCTACTTGATTCTCATTACTTGGTTTTCTCAATAGCTTTTTGCAACTCCTTCGCATTGTCCCAGGTTTGTAATGATTCTTGCATTCGTCTACACATCCAAGTGCTTCGTTCACCCTCAAAAACGTCTCCATTGGTCCGTGTATGCACATAATACTGAGTTCAAACCAACCGAGATGGAACAACCCACCTTGTTGAATCGTTCACTAAGTTATATTCCCAACAATCTTTGCATTCGGGTGTGTGAAAAGTTCTGCAGTAATCCTGCGTTCATCTACTTTTCCCAAGTGCACAGTCCTCCTACAAAACTCTAATATTTCCCTAATCAAGGGTAAGCCCAGGTCTGCACACAAGTCACAAGTTCATCCATGACTCTTCCCTTAGCCTCCGTCACACACCACCAAGTTTTCACTTACGTCACTTTTGTGATGGGTCGGTCCATCGAATCATCACCAAGCTTGTTCCCATAATTTCTTCCAAACAAGTGTGACCCTCTCCCACCATTGTTCCATCTATAGTAGTGGTGAAGAGCACCAAACAGTTTATAAAGTTTTCTTTAATACCACTTGTCATGACCCCATAGGATACCTGATAAGATCTTTCAATTGTTCACCTCTTGAGGGTGTGTGACACTACAGTGGTTCTTGGTTTCTTGGCACACCAATAATACTTCGTCCAGACTACTCCTCTTCAGCTAGAGCATACCCATACTATGTTCTAGGATATTGATGAGTCACACTCCTACTCTAGTGCAACTCTTTATTACTTAGACAATTGTTAACACAAGATAACATTTAGTCTTATTAATAATGCATCCATGAACATGAGAATCCAAGAGAACAATTGGGGAACAAAAATGAAGACAAACACATAAACAATGTAGGTGACATAATTTGTTCCTAACACCCGACTAAGCATTTTTTATTTCAAAACACTTACAACGTGAGCACTACCAGCTTGGTTTATAGCATGGAAAATTCAATTGACATGCCTCACCTCACCAAGACACTTAAGAACAGATTCATCGCACCAAGACTTTCTATCGCAACTATCTTTGCAACTTCATACAGTGCACCTCATACGTTCCCACAACCACATACTTGTTGTCCCTTCATTTCCATATACTTTCATCAAGCTAACACAAATTTCAGTTCTGCCTCACACATGTCTCCACAGACCTATGTTTTCAGAATTCCCAAAAACCTCCCAAAACTTCCAATTCTTGTTTACTTATCTTCCATCTTGGAAACTCTACCTCAATTTTTTATTGCAGACTTGCCTCACACTTTCTCTCCCAATATCTTGCCAAAAATTCTCTATGCTTCCTTTGGTTGTGTGGCCTTTCTTTTATATGGACTCCAAGAGTTACTTGTTCGAAACATCATGTCTCTTGGGTGTGTTATGCCCCTTCACAAACCCATAGTCAACCGACTTGGCATGCCCTTCTGTGGACCCAGTGTGCCCATCCAAATCCTACGCGCCCATAAATCATTCATCTCATAGACCGACGTGCCCCATCCTTGGACGCGTGCCCCTTGCCTTATGTGTTCTTCGTGTCAATCGTCATGAATCCTTGTAGGTGTGTCGATGGGGTATTCTAACCTCTCTGACCTGCCCATGTTGTTGAGGGTAGGAAATTCCACTCCTTGGGAATGCTCCCAAGTTGCCCCACCCTTGCCCAAATGAAACCCAAGTCATTTCTAATCGTTCTAATGCAAGTAAGGTGTGTGACCCCTTGCTTTCACATGTCACCATCGTGCATCGAAGGTGCTCCTACCCACACCCAAACGTCTTCGTTTTCCCAACAGATCGCTCCCCTCCTTGTGCTCTTCATCTTCCCGTTGTCATAGTTTCCCAAGGAGCGTGCACACTCGATGGGTGTCATGGGAGACCCGACAATTTGCAATTTTGATAAATAAATCATGTTTCTTTTTAAATCAAATAGTTTAATGCTAATTATTAATTTAATATTTAATAATATTATTATATTATTTTACTTAATATATATTTTATAAATCTATTTTAGATGTTCTACCTTGTGTAAATGGAAAGGAAATAGAAATATTTGGAAGAAATGAAATATTTATGGGATGATAACTTCAAATATTTTTTTTAAGAAATATGGATTTAAAGTAAAAACTAAAACTGTTTTTAGTTGATTATAATAATTTATTTCTTTCAAGGTAAGGAAAGAGGTTAATGGTTCAAGACCCAAAGGCATTTGACATAAGACCTAGAGGAGACATTTGGCAGAAAACTTGGAAGAGGCATTTGGAGCAAGACCCCAATGTATTTTATTAGACTCGTAGTAGTGAAACCTTGTCCCTTGATAGACCATGAATGGATTATTTTAGGTGGCATGGTTTTCCTTGAATAATAATTATAAGTAATCTTTCATCTGTGAATAATAGCCAGTGTTCACTATATTCACTACCTTTTGCCAACTACGTTATGATACATTTTACCACCTTTGCATCCATTAGTCTTTCCATCAATCCTTCTAGTAAAAGAGAAGTGATTCTTTCCTTAGCAAGGGCATGAGTGATTCATCAATCGCTCAAAAATACAAGGAACACCTAAGAAGATTGCACTTGTGAGTGCTTCTCATGCATGCATCTGGAAACCAACCACTACCTTTAGGCACTCATTTTATGGCATACATATTTGTATCATGCACATTTATCATGTAGTATAGGTAAATTCAATAAAAAGAAAATAGCTTATATAATGCTTGTGTGTATTGAGTTGATGTCTTGTTGTTTAGTTTGTGTCTCACCAACAACGTACCCACAAAACCCTGATGGTGGAATTGTATACTTAGATATATGATTATTCTGGTGGAATGATGGTACAAATTGGTTTATGGAGGTTCTTTAGTCCTCATACCAAATAATCCATACTCTATTTAGGCACTTTAGTTGCTTGATAATCCAATCAATCCATGCTTTATTTAGTAACTTGAGTCTCTCGCCTCTTGGGAGAGGGTATTAGGTAAATAGTCGCGAAATGTTTCTATCATGCATACATATAGGGCATAGAATTTATTGGGTATCATTACTTAGGAAGGAAATCCTAATCATTGTATGCCAATGAGTCTCTCTCTATGGTTGACTTCTATACATCAATGAGGGAGGGAGGGATTGATTCTCTCTCTCTCTCTCTCTCTCTCTCTCTCTCTCTCTCTTTATGGATGCACATATCTAAAGAAATGATTTTCTTTCATGCCCCTCACTCCCTTATATATTTGTTGATTCAATCCCCATAACTTTCATAGGAAAAAATGCATGGTACAATGTAACGTACCCATTACTAGAAAACATGAAATTTTCTTTGATGCCAAATTGTAATGAACCTCTACCTACTAAAAATATATTAAAATGCACCAAGAAATAAAAATTAAACATACGGTAGCGGACACATAATTTTCACATGCTTCTACAAAAATAATAAAAACAATGAATGCAACTATTCAAGCAAACAAAAAGTACACAACATTCAACATTCATTTACACAGTGGAAATAACATGATAAAAGACAACATAAAACTTATATTTCTATGAATGAACTAATTGGTTGTGTATGAAGGACGTTCCTCCCATCCATATGATGGTTATTTATTTTATCTCAATAATAGGCCACACCCAAGCTGAGGCTGTGAGTCCACAAGGAGGTTTGGTCCTCTTATTTTTCCACTCTCCACTTCTAGTAGCCAAAAACCCAAGTTCTTCTCCAACAACAGTGCCAATCCACCTCTCTCTCCGGTCAACCTTCATAACCCAAGAAATGGGATAACCTTCTCTACTTTACAGTCCTTAAGGCCTTCCCACTTCCCTCCAGGTATCCAGTTCACTCGTTTGCCTATGAATCTCACAGTTGGGAACTCCAAGAACTCTCAGCTTCTCCAGAAGTTCTTACAATAGCCTTCTCAAGGATCTTGAGCCATTTCCTCAATATGAAAATGCACCATAGGCACACAACCCATTTTTATTGGCACATGGGCCACAATTTTAGCATAAACACAACCCAATAATGGTTTTCCTCCTACACAATAGAGTTGGTGCTCTTCTCAGCACCCCACTCCCCTCTTGTTGCCCAAAATTAGCATGTAAAAGTTGTCCTCCTTTTCCCATTCGAATTTCCATTTCTATCATGCATTTTGACTCTCACTCTTCCCAAGGTTGAATGCACTCATGCCCATGCTTTCACTAACTAAGTGAGGTGACTTCCTCACCTAACCTCTTACATGAATTCAACAATTGAGTGTCTAAGAAGTCAATGAAAGATTAGATTGTAATGAGACATTGACTTAGGAAAATAACTTGGGTTTCCTCTTGTATCCCCCTTTATCCCCTCTCTCATGGAATCATAGCCCGCCATCTTTATCATCCCTCTCGTATTGCAACCAAAAATTTACTTTTATTATTTATTCATTATACAATTTACATAGCTTGAACCTCATCCATATTGATCAGTACATGCTCTCTAGCCTAAGACATATCGACTCACCAACCTGATTCACATTTTCATAATTACATTATAATTTGTTGGGATTAAGACTGGGGATGTTACGCAAGGGAAAAATTAAAGTCCCTTTTTATGGATGTATTTATATTTATAGAAGCTTGGGTTTGGAACTTTATGCGTATTACATGCACGAGATCCTTATATATTACTCACCAATGAGCTTATATATTACTAGGATTTATGTGGATCAAACTGAGAGAAAAAATAAGATAGAATAAATATTTAAATTACATATAGCCTCGATGAATAGCTTCATTTTTGCACTCACTCTCTTACTCATTCATTAAAGGCCCCCACTATCTATCAAGAAATTAAACAGGAAGGAGGGATTTTTCTTGATTTCATAGCTTGAAATACTTTATTATGGGTATAATTATAATAATAAGGAGTTTCTCCCTCTCCCTCGAGTGGTTCTTCTCATCATTCAATCCTAGTAAAAATTATGGCCCTGGAACTATGAATAGCTAGTAAAGGAAGCTCAATTTGTCACAGCGATTGAATCCCCATAAAAAAAATGAATATTGGTGGGAAGGATTGAATTCTCCCTCTAATCTTGTGTTCATTTACAATTATCTCTATCTACCAAACCCTTATTCATATTAAAATGGTGTCTGATAACATCATGGAGGAAGTATGAAGGAAGTATGATTTGAGGCCAAGGTTGACGGCTGAAAAATTTAGAAGGGTTGATGAAAGTAAGGGAGGTGAAAAGGTAAGGAGGGACATAGATAATGGGGTTGATACCTGAAGAAAAGATGAATCATTTAAGGACTCTAATTTTGATAAGCCTATCATTCCTATCTAGGAGGAACCCAAGGAGGTTGAACAACCCAAAGATGCCCTTGTTTCTAGAACTAATGGGAAGGTCCTAACATCACAATAGTAAGTGCTACGTTAGTTTATCCTAATTCCAATACCAAATCCACATAGATATCCCATGTGATGCCTCCTCCATTTTATATAAGGCATGAGCTGAGAAAACTCAAAATCCATGTCTTTCTTTGAAGTTGCCAAAAAACCTAATTATAGGAGGGATGTGTGTGAGTTCCTAGGAGTTAAAGAGAAATGACACACCCATCCTACCTGAGTTCAATTTTCCCAAAATAGAAATGAGGGAACATCTACATCAAATGTAATGGTTCTCTAAGATGAAATTCCCCTACAATATGACTTTGTTAACCTCTAGGATGATGAACCTAGAATTGTTCTAGGAAACATTCAAGATGGAAGTGATGAGATCACCTTCCATTTCTATATTACTCTTGAACACCAAAACCTACATCTCCACAAATACCTATATGACTATGCAGCCTCACATTCTGTAATGCCCTTGGCTATCATGGAAAATATTAGGTTGGACATAAAAAGGCCCTAGAAATGTACGTTTTTTATTCCAAAAGGGTTCAATGTATGGGAATAATTAAGGTTAGCAATAAAGAGAACCCATATAGTATCAACAATAGACAAAATGATAGAAGAAACAACACACTTCCCTAATTGTAGAGCAGAAGTTGAAACCAAGTCTACCAAATTTGCAGTAGGAGCTCACTTTGCTAAAGTAGCATTAAGAAATCCCACCAAATACCCTATAGTGACAATGACTAGATTTCCTACAATAGAAACAACCCATTTACCTAGGAATAAAGTTGCATGTTTAGCTCATTAAGTGGTAAATTATGTCTAATCCACTTCACTAGTAGTTTCTTACTCCCCCCAATTTGGTTGAAGCCTAATGTAGAAAGAATGTATAGCGATCACCAATACCTTAAGAGCCAAATATAGGTTCCTTATGGTAGCCAAAGATCAATATGAAATACAAAAATCAAGGGGAAATAACTAAAGGAAAGGTGAAAAAGGAGGGTTGGTGGTCAATAATTCCTTTCATAGAGAGATTAATAAGGAATAATGGGGTAAGGGTTGAGATAATGGAAAGGAAGTTAAGAGATTTATTTTCTTTTCTGAGTGAGTGACGAGGGAAAGGAAAGGAATAGATTGATTCTACATTCGAATGGGTGGGGAAGGTCTCCCCTATACATGGCACCTTCAGTCTTGCACCTTATCTTTCCCAACCACTACAAATAGGCCAAGGAAGGCCCAAAGATTTTATGTGTGATTTTTCTTCACATTGTCACCATTCATTGATTTTGGTAAGTAATGTAATGTAATCAGTAAACATAGTATTGTTGGCATTCTTGGGGCTTGTACTTATTTTCCACCCAAGTTGGTTGAGTGGTGATGATGACAAGGGGTGACCAACGGCTTAAGAACAATATTGGTAATATGTTTTTTAATTAATTGAATAGAAATAAATAGAAACGTGGGGAACGTGGACCATATCATACTCACCTATTCCAAATTTCGACCCATTCAACATTTTTACGTGAGTTTAACACACAATTAATGAGAAACAATTAAGAGGAAACAAATCCCTCACAAATACCTACCAAATACCAAATACCAGATACATGAACTCACTAATTTCCTCTCTCAAGGAAGAGAAAGAAGAGGAAGTGTTGCACAACATGACAAAAATGAGTGTCTTTCTTTGAATAGTGAATTCGATTTAAAGGTTTTTAGATCCAACAATGCATATCCCATCCTATACAACAATTATTACCCTATCGCAGGGTGCATATTGTTTGTTGTCTTTCATTGGCATGTATCAAATGCAATAATCAAACGAGTAAACAATATGCACCTGACAACAGAGTAATAAGTGTTATATAGGCTAGGATATACATCATTGGATCTAAAAAAACAAAATTGAAGGGTGTACATTTCCTAGACTATACAACATTTATTACTTTTCTACATTGTGCATATCATTTTCTAAGAAAGCCATGCACTACATGATTTCCTATTCTTTAACAGAAAATGTTGGAATTGAAAATACTCCACCCCTCACCATCTCTATCATCTTATTTCTTTTTTGTGGTTAAATCAATTAGGGACTTGTTCACTTCTCTTCTTTTTTTGGGTTACATTGAAAGACACTAGACCAATGAAAAATTGTTAATTATTTTCTATATCCCCTCCCTCCAATATGTCACTGAGAAGGATAAGTTATACTATGTTGATCGCTTGTGAAGTTCATATGACAAGATCAACTCCCTCATTACCCACTTGAATCAATTAGATAATGCAACCAATATATACAAGGTTTGTAAATCATACTGCTCAACCACTTTAGAATAGGGTGTGTTTGCAGAATACTCAAAGGTTAACTTACTATAATCCCCCTCAGCCACAACCTTCTCAAGATACTTTGTTGCATAATCTTTCTAGAATTCAAACAATAGATTATATTTTTTTAGTAAACCAAGTCCCTTTTCTAACCAAGCAAACGATGAGTTTCAAACAAATATTAAGAATCTTAGTTTTGAAGAAATGAGAAATTTTTCAATCCACCCAACCATTACCATCATTTCATTACCTATGGGGTATGAGTTACCTAAGTTTTACTTTTATAAGGGTGAAGAAGACCCCGAAAAACCATCTTGGAACATTTTATACAACTTGTGTTGATATAACCTATAATGATGGGTTATTACTAAAACTATTTCTTAGAAGCCTAATAGGATAGGCAATATAATGGTTCTACATAATCCTATGACACTCTTTGAGGGATTTGAAAACCCTAGGGGAAATGTTCGTTTAGCAGTTTTCACTAACATTGGAGAAACAATGACCATAAATTACCATATGATATCGATTAGATCATAGACTATTTAAAATGTTGGTAAGACTTCACTTTTGGATTTCCCATTTTGTTTTTTATTAAATTGATAGGAAATAAACATTTATAGTTGCTTGTAAGAATAACAGGACATACTATATAGTATTATGCACAACACTTACACTTGCCAAATCTAAAAAAGCTCAGTCAATTTTAAAAAGGCCAAGTGGAATTCCATTATTGGCCCCTAGACATGAGCAAAATGTAGTTTAACTTTAGGCAACTTTTAAGTGTAACTATTTTCAGTTTGCAATAAGATCCATGAAAGGTCCACCGGACAAAGAATTGTCTCTATAGAAACATTTCTTCCTCTTATTTCGTGTTAATGTAAAACTTAAAAGACATTCTCTTCTCAATAGGATTTGCAAAGTTTTTACGACTATGTTGAAAACCACTATAAAACAGTTTGGTTTTGTAAAGAGATTAGATTCACATTTTAGATTAAGAAGGTGATTGAATAGGAATTTATTCAAACATTTAGTACCCATTCCGAGCCGATTGTTGTCATAATGTTTGAGATTGGGATAATGGAAGAATTGGACTTGAGTGACGCCTAGAAATCAACATACAATATGTGATGACCCCAAAAATGAGAAAAACAAGAGCAATAGCATCAAGGATCAACCCTTTCAATGTTGCAGTTTTTGGTTTTTTGACATGAATGCTTTGCTTGCTAAAAAGACAATAGTTAAATCACTAGAAAATCAGATCTAAACTCATCATAGAAAACCCATGTTTTCAATTGAGATTTGTAGAAGAGATTTAGATTCAATGTATTATAAAAAAAGTGGATGAGAAAATGATCGTATTGTTCAATCATCGATGTCAATTGTAAAAAATGAAGATACATACCTGAAATTCTTCAAATCTATCTAAAACATTCCTCAAATCTGCTCAAAACATCCCCGAAATCTGTCCAAAACGTTCATGAAACCTGCACGAAACATATTGGAACAGCTAGCAAATTTTCAAGTCCTCAATCAAATCCCCACAATTTGGAGACATTTCCAAAGATTCCCCAACTCCCCAAAACACCTAAAAAAAAATGTCTATGAAGGAAGTCTTTTTTTTTTTTGAAGGGATGGGTTCCTGTGCAACAGAGAAAAAGATACTAAGAAGATGCTAAATTCAATAAAAATTTTTTTAACAAGACTGGAATGAAAGAGACCAGAAAAGCCATAACAAGTCCCATTTTCCAATCTGTACAAGAGAATACGCAAAATAAGTTGCAAAGCTAATTGCAATTAGTTGCTTACACGTCCTTCAAGCGTTTAAATCATAGGGGTTTAATGCTTGATCTCCCATAGACAAGAGCGAGTCAAGGCAGTCGACAGAGATGGTGGCTACCATCACCGTTTTTCCACGTAAAGGGGTTTGGGTCGGTTTTGGTGACAGCTAACAAGGGTGGTCCAAGATTTCCGGGACTGGACGTGAAGCTCCTCAAAAAAGAATTAGAGAAATATGATACAAATTTACATAATTTTGAATTTGTCGCTTATTAACTTATGGATGTTGTTATCTAGGGAGCAATAAAATTTAAGGAATATGATAAAAAATTTAGAGTTTAGAATTTGTCCGCTTATTAAGTTAATAACGAACTTCTATTATTTAGGGTTTTGCTGCGCGGTTTATTGATTACAGCTTGTGTTGTTTCAGTTAGACGATTGGGTGCTGTGCCGGATATACCAGAAAGTGAGTCAACCTGCCAGGGTCTTCTCGTGCCCCGAGCTGGAAGCGCCGTCACCTGCTGACGTGCAACAAAAACTGGCGATGCCCAAATTCGGTTCTTCCTCCAGGCTGCTTCAGAATGAGGGTCCGTTTATGGAGAGCTTTCTAAGCCATGGCACGTCAGATGCCAACGAGGCCCATTCTTATATGGAGCCTTCATCCTCCCACCAGGTAGTCCCCGAGCAGCAGAATAAGCTAAACTCCAACCCCAGAGGCCGGGTGCCAATGTCTATGGATCTCAACGGCGATGAAGCCTCCTCCGTCAATGCTAACAAGAGGCAAAACACCCAGAATCCATCATCATCATTACATCTTCAATCTTGGAATCCGTACGTGGCAGGGGTAGCGCTCGATGAGCACAGGCATCGATTTCCCTTCAATAAAAACAGCAACCCTGAACTGCCAGCCTGGCCACTGCCTCCAGGAAACGTGTGGTTATCGTATGACAGTGGATAGCTATGGAAAGTGGGGTGTCTTTCTTTTTGGAAAAGAGAGAAGTTGTCTTTCTTTTTGTGAAAGAGAGAAGCCAGGGATGTATATAATTCTATTTTTTTTATTTGAATTTTTTTATAAAAAAACACAAGTTTTTAATCATTAGATTTATTAAGATATTGATTTACTCAATATCTAAAACAAAGATATGCTCTATTATGAAAAAACATTTTAGAATATGTTTTTAATCATTGTAAAACAAAAATATGCACTATTATGAAAAGCATTTTAAGATTAAAATTATTTGAAATTCAAATCTTTTCTAAGAATTTTAAACAAGGATTTGTATCAGATCTTTGGTTGACTCCTACAAAGTAGGACTCAAGGCACATGAGATGAATAATTGTTTAATGGACAAAGGTACATATAGCTGGTAGAAAAATGCATCCATTTACATAATCAAGTTGTTTGGTTAGTTTATCTATATTTGATTCTAGTTTAAGTACTTAAAGTTCACTACATTTTCATTGTGCAATTGCACAATGAAACATATTTGTCATATAAAACATATATGATATATGTTTTATATATAAAACATATTTATATAAAATATATATTTTATATATATATAAAACATATATGATATATGTTTTATATATTATATATATTTTATATATAAAACATATATAATATTAAAGTTATAATAAAACATATTTATATA
>SNQJ01S0010938.1:12574-47445 GCA_010110895.2 Picea sitchensis
AGTTCCATATTAAATATTGAAGAAATTACACATCTCCCTCGAATAGAAAACACCTATCTTTGGAATAAGAAGCTTTTATTTTCAATTACTTTAAATCTCTCTTTTAAAGTGGATATCGAAATATTTTTATGTTATTAATACTTTTTAAAATTCCACCCCATGTTCATTGTTGAAGAGGTAAATAATTACACATCCCCCTCATATTTTTCTCTACAAATTGCTTTACTTTATCTCTCTTTTAAGGTGGATATTGAAATATTTTTTTCTTATCAATATTTTTTTAGGTGCCACATGTAAACTCCATATTAAGCATCTAAGCCTTCAAAATGAGAAGTAAAAGGCACCCATCAACTTAACACAAAATTTCTCTCTTACTTAAGTGGATAATGAAATATTTTATGTACGGCCAATCATTTTGTTAATAATAATTTTTTTAAATCCCACATGTGAACTCCATTATTTTACTTAAGGTGGATATTGAAATATTTTGTGTATGATGGACATTGAAATACTTTTTTCTATTAAGAATTTTTTAAATGTCACATTTCAACTCCATGTTGAGAACGAAAGGAATTACACATGTCTCTCCTTTCACATATCTCTCATACTCGGTTGTAGCCCTTTCGGTGCAATAAATGTAAATTTTAGTCATTTAATATAAACAAAGATATGATTAAATTAATAATATGGATGTCAATTGAGTTTAACTTGATTGATGGAGATGAAAGTTGTTATTCTCCCCTACCGAGATTCAAATCCCACTTTTGACAAACTTACTCTCTTTGTGATCCAATTGTTAACTATTGATGTGGCATTAATCCCTCAAGAATCCACTTTACCTTGGGTACCATCCTAGGAATGAGGAGAAGTACTTGATTGATTTCTTGGAAAATTCAATACATCAAAATGGAGGGAAAAGCTATTTTCTCTATAGTAAATTTGATCATTTCACCCAAGATGACTCCTAGAAGAAACCTACAATAAAATCTCTTTATGTTGATGAAGATATTTAAGTTCAAGTTTGGGATTATATAGGGTTTGAAGAGAAATTAAACCTAAAGAAAGAGATATTTATGTTGATGAAGAGGTTTAAGTCCAACATTGAGATTATGTATGGTTTGAAGAGAAACTTGATTTAGATGATGAAATATATGAACTTGAGTCCTAGATGAAAAAGAAGAAAAATTCCCAAAAAAAAATATACATACATGTACAAAGTCAAAGTGGTATAATTTCTTAGGAGACTATGATGAATTAAGGCCTATATCAAGAAACAAAATAATACAACATGCAATATAAATGAAACCAAGCAAATGAACATCAAAATAAAGAGAACATGAAGAATAAAGAGAGACAAAAACCAAGTGGTCTTTGAGATCTAGAGTGAACGTGCAATTCCCAACACTCTTTCCATGTTGGAGTCACACAATAGTCACACAAAATGTAGATATTTCAGGAAACCAAAATCAACACTTGAAAACTTGAGGGACACAACAACATTGAAGCATTGACAAGCATCAATAGTGCAATCTCTTTCTAAGAAATGAAAATTCTTTGTGGCCTAGACTCATGTAGTGGAGAAGTTATGTGATGACATTTAATGCTTCCAAGAAATGGAGAAGATGAACAACACCAATCCACAGTACTTGTGAATCAAGGAAAATGGCATGACGAATAGAACAATACATTAGAGAGAGAGAACCAAATTTGGGGTCTTCGACAATATGAAGAAAAAAACAATGAACAACAAGGGAACAACAAGATCCATAAGGTTGAGAAAAGTATATCATCTAAGAGGAACTAACTACCTCTTGTTGATAAATGACAAACATGTAATTCCCAACAATCTTGCAGTGTTAAAGTCATGTGGAAATACTCCAACAGTTTTTGAGAGAAATAAGTCAACAACAATCAACACTACACAATTTGGGAGACACAAAAACATCGAAGCATTAACAAGAACTGAGAGTGAGAGCTCTTAGTGAAAAGCGATCAATTCCCTATCACCCACAACCGACAACCCACACTCATGCAATGGAGAAGTTTTGCGACAACATTCAAGATTCCTAAGAAACAAAAAAACTTAACAACAATAATCCACACTACTTGTAGAATCATGGTATATGATATGATGTTGAGAACAATTCTCTCTCTCTCTCTCTATATATATATATATATTAAAAATAAAATCTAATTACTCTATTTTATGATGTTACTTTTCTCATCAAATAATTTGGATAAAACAATAAAAAAAAAATTTAGAGTTTCGAAACGGAACCTTCTTACATGTAAGACACATCTTCCCATCTTTAAATTTCTATTTAGGGTTTTTAGATGGACAAAAGGGAGAGGGAAAGGGAGAAAAGGATGACGGGTACCAAAATAAGGTATGGGAAGGGAGCATCATATGTATGGGGAAGGGAAAGGACTAAGGTACGATAATCAAACTAGTTCAAGGATGAAGGGGTTATCATAAAAATCATTTATACTTCAATTGTTTTGAAGAACGAACTAGATTTGATGTTTATGTAAAGAGGCACTCCCCCCCCAAAAAAGTGTTTTGATACTTCATTATTCTTTTAGATTTTACGGATTTGTTTATATCAAAGTGGGTTACTTATTATCCAATGCCAAGTTTTATTATAAAATCCATAGCAAATGGTTCTCATTTTGTTATACCTACTTTCCTAAAAACAATTTTGATAAAATAATTTATAATAAATGATCTTTTTTAATCATCTTTCATCTTTTAGATATTTTAGATATTTTGGTTTTGACTGTTATTCATATATATAATAATAATAATAATAATAATAATTCATTTTTAAGGTCACAGTTAAGCTAGACATCAAATTGGTGTATGAGACCTCTTTTGCTTAGCGATTTGACTGGTAAAGTCTACACATGTATACATACCTTACCCTCCTCTGTATTTGAAATTATAACCTCTTACGAGGAAACACCATATTCTTAATCTTAATTTGACATTCCATAAATTGATTGTCTAAATAATTTCACCTTAAATAGAAGTTGTACATTACTTCTCCAAATTTCCTAAAAAAATAATTTCTTAAATCCTCAATAGTATAATGTTGTTGCTTCGAATCTCACAGTTTATTAAGGTCAGTTATGGAGTGTGAAGTTAACCAGGGATGATTTTAGGGGCTAAATTTCGCTCATGGGCTAATTTTCCATGGTTTTTCCAAAAATGAGTTCGCTATTTCAAAAATGATTCGCCCAAATTCTATAGGATAAAATTATTTTACCTTAAAAATAACCAAAATTTTATAAAAATTATATAAAATACTTAGAAATTTGAATATTTTTACAAAAATATCACCAAACATTTATAGTTGACATATGAAGTATTAGTAAGATTAGCCAAGGTTTCTACATTTTAAAATAAATTTCCATGCTTAAAATCATCCCTAAAGTCAACACCCACTTGGGTGTGGCAGACGAGGAGCCTTGGGATCACCCGAGATTCCTCTCTATGGTGGATGATCTTTGTAAAATTCAGGGTATTAAAGGCCCATTAAATGTGAATTTATGTGAGCCAACAACTCCTTTGGCGAAGGTTTAACACTGTTTCAAAGTCATTTCACCATCTTTCACCGTCGTGTCTTTCCCACTGCAAGGAAGTTCCTCGCCCTTTTGGTCTGTCTATTGAAGCCACAAGAGTTGTATCTTTCGATAAGGATCCTTGATTAAAAGGAACAAGCACTAAAGAGATTGGTCTGAACACTACCTATTTTGCACAATCGTTGGAGACTCAACGAGGTGGCTTGTCGGGGAAGCGGCTTACACCAAAGGGCACTGTGAGGGGGTGGAATCCTAAAAGAACCAAAAGGAAAATGGTTCTGGGATTGGATTTTGGGCTAGAAGAATATTGTCCACTCGTCATGTGTTCTCTGGTGGGTAGGTTGGCTTACCGTTTTCTCTGCAAATTATCAGTCTCAGAGTGGATGCGTGTTACTTGGGAACCCCTTCTAGGTTATTTCACGGTGCTTTTTACCTTGTTGAGGGGGTGGTTTGGATTTGTGTTCAAAACCCCAGAAGACGCTGCTCGGATTTTAGAAAATGTTTGGGCATTTGAAGGTGGCAACCTCATGCTAAAAAGGTGGCGGATTAGGTTCGATATGACAATGGAGTATTTTAGCTATCCTCATATTTGGGTCTTTCTCTCAGGTCTTCTGTTGTAGTTGTGGAATGAAAAAGCTACAGAGGTTATAGGAAACGTCTTGGGATGTTTTATAAAGGTATCTGAGGACACGTTACAGTCTACTGACAAAAGAATGGAAAAAATTCTCGTGGAAGTGGATATTCATGTTGGACTGTTGGAAACTTTTGAGATTGAATGGCGTGGAATGCTTATTATACAGAGATAATATTATTTTGGGATTCCATTTTGTTTATTGCGCTATAGGAAAAATGGACATCTAAGGAAGGATTGTCATCATTTTTATGGAGTGTCTATTGATGAGGAACTCTTAGAGGAGAATATTTCAAATGGATACTCTCTGGAGTTGGAGGCGTAGGAGAAAGGATATTTTCCAGGTGCTTGGGCCTTGGACAGACCATCATCCTTGAAAAACACCTTCATTGGTAAGTTGAGACACTACGTACCTTCTTTGTATTGCACTTTATCTGCATGGGAAAGAGAACACATCGATACTTTATTTCCTTCAGATTCAATTTTACCTATAGAGTCTGTTAAGATTGTGGTTCATGATACAGTATTAGAGGTTTCAGATCCGATTCCTGATACTTTTTTAATTAATTCTGAACCATTGTTTGTTGGGAATGAGTCTACCACATCCACTAATGATAACATTGACGTGAATAACTATGTCCTTCCTGAGATTTTGTCGGTGGAAGATTCACATCTCTTACCTGGCTATGGAGAGCCTCCTGCTAGCGAGAAATCATTGGATAGGATGTTATCTGATTTGGTACCATCCTATAGGGAAGTTGCTAGTCCTGTCCTGATTCAGACTTACTTGGGGAATGTTGTTGTGGCTTCTCGGGGGCCCAGTGATGTTGCTAGAGCTTCTGGTAGCTTAGGAGTCTCTTCTAGGAAGGACCTTGCATGGTCACGGGGATTGGGGCTTGAATTATCTCCTGTTAAGACTAGAAGTGCCCGTAAAAATTCGAGAACGAACCTTTCCTTTTTCGGCTAACCAGCTTTATACAACTATTGAACAGGGGGCACTTAGAGGCATAAAATCCCTCACAAGGGAAAAATCATGATCCTTCTATCCCTTAACATCAAAGGGGTAGGAGGACCCCTAAAATTGGCCTCTATACATGCAGACTTATCTCAAAAACTTTACCCAATGTTATTTTTCTACATGAGACTTTAATGGATGAGGAGAAGGCTAGGAACTTCATGTTTTTTCTCAAGCCAGAGTGGATGTCTTGTGTTGTTATCTTAGTTGGAAACTCTGGTGGCCTTCTCGTGTCTTTGGACCCACATTTTTTTGAATTTTTTCCTGTCCTCACTTGTGGCGGTATTTTCTTGACATGTTCCAACTTAGTGGATAAAAGTAAGCTTTTACTTATAAATGTTTACAACCCTTTCTCARGCCATAAGCTTTTCTAGAAAAAAAATGGAAGATAGGGGCTTGTTAGCACATGTTGACTTGATTATGGCAGGGGATATGAATTTCATCTTAAATTTAGATGAGATTTGGGGCATTTCATCTTTGACCAATCCTTTGCCAGTCTTCTTCGGGGATTTGTTTGAAAAATCTAATCTAGTGGATGTGGCTCTGACCGAGTTGGAACCTACGTGGTGTAATGCTAGATCAGGAGATTCCGGTATTGCTAAAAGAATTGACAGATTGTTTGTGGCGGAGGATCTTATTGGGACAACTATGAGGTATAGATCGTGGGTGGAATTTCCTTTTTTATCTGATCATGCCCTTATTTTACTTCAATTGGATATTTGGATTCTGGCGGTAGCTCATCCTTTTAAGTTTAGTCCAGTCTGGTTACGTGATGATTCCTTTGCCTCCTTATCTAGTGAAGTTTGGAATGATGTTCAGTTTCAGCAAGTCAAAGGGGCACAAAGGAGATTAGTCAAGAAGTTGTCCCTTCTTAAAAACCGAGTAAAAACTTGGTCGAAAGAAAAAAGATTATGGGATCAGGAAAATTTGGAAAAGATGGAAGATGAATTGGAAATGCTCTATGTTTAGAAAATTAAAGGAACTCATAATGTAGAATTTGATCAATGATTGATTTTTTTGGAGGCGAAGAGCAACAAATATCTAATGGCAGAGGAAGAACGATGGAGGCAAAAGAGAAGGGCTATCTGGATTAAGAGTGGAGACAATAATACAAAATTATTTCATCGTTTTGCGAGCTAGAAGAGGAAAACAAAACACATATGGGATATATCAGATGCAGATGGTCGGGTTTATTCAGGTCAAGAGGCCATTAAATATCAGAAGCAATTCATTACTTCAATTCTTTCTTTCAAGACACAAGTCAGAATAATTTGAGTGAACAGTTAGCTACCGTTCGCTTGTACCCAAAGCTTGTATTTGAGGATGAAGTAACAACTATTGGAAAGCCTTGCACAATTGAGGAAATTTTATATGTTCTCAAAGTTTTTGCAAAGGATAAAAGTCTCGGCCCTGATGGGTGGACTGTTGAATTCTTCCTTCACTTCTTTGACATGGTTGGTCCATATTTGCTTGCTTTTGTGGAGGAGACTAGGATTCGTGGTGAAGTTTTACGACCGATCAATTCTACCTTCATAGCTCTGATCCCAAAAGTTAACAATCCTAGTTCTTACAATGATTTCCTCCATATATCCTTGTGTAACTTATGCTACAAGATTATTGCAAAAGTAATTGCGAGGAGACTTAGGCCAATTCTCTCCCGTACTTTGTCTAAAGAACAATTGGGTTTCCTCAAGGGCAAACATATTTTAGATGCAATTGGGACAACATAGGAATGTCTTCATAGTATCAAGGAAAAAAAACTTGAAGCTATCATTCTGAAGCTAGATTTTAAAAAGTCTTATGATTGCACAAACTGGGATTATCTAAGGCTTATGCTTATTTATTGTGGCTTTGGAATTCTTATGACAAACTGGATTATGGGATGTGTTGCCTCAACAACATACGCCATCCTGATCAATGGTGAGACCACAAATTTCTTCAATAGTGGCAGAGGATTGCGACAGGGTTGCCCATTGTCTCCTCTTTTGTTCATTCTAGTGATGGAGGGATTGAGTCTTTCTCTTAATAAAGGTCAATCTGAAGGAAAGCTATCGGGAATCAAGGTTTCTAGGATAATTAAAATCCTTCATCTACTCTTCGTGGATGATGTGCTTATAATGTCTAGAACTTCGCTTACAGAATGGCAGGAAATACACAAACTCTTAAATGTCTTTTTTGGTGCAACGAGATTGATGATCAATGTTAACAAGTCCACTTTTTTACACTATGGTGTCCAACAAGGACTTCTAGATGATTTGAAAGTTCGTTTTCATTTCAGTTTCATGAATCTTTCGGTTGTTTTTAAATATTTTGGTTTCTTTTTAAAGTTGGACAGTTATAAGGCGAAGGATTGGCAGTGGCTCTTATTGAAATTTGAGAATCGTATTCGCCACTGGTGCAATTAGTTTGTTAATTTGGGGGAAATATTTGTGTTGATTAAAGCGATGTTAGAGTGTTAGGGACCTAACCCCTCACGTAGGTAGAATAATATATTCTGATGTAATAAAGGACAATATTAATAAGGCCTAACAATAAGGAAGAATAAGTCCAATGTAAGAAGACCTACTAGAATCTTCTGCTTCTAGAAGGATCTTCCTCTATATGGTTCTTTTGATAGACATATTTAGTATAAATAGGAGTCGAGGGTATGAGAAATTTTGCCTTGGATATTATTGTAATAGAGCTCTGCTTTGTTGGAGGTTTCCCCCTCGAAGAGGCAACTGAAAATTTCTCTCAGTAATCAAAATGCTCTTGCTGGTGTTATTATAGTATCATTTTGGTATTATTGTGGTGTTGTTTTGGTTATATTGTTGTTCATCTCTCATTTCTAGCTATTTTTTTTTTCTGCATACTTTTTTATATCTAGAATATTACATAGAGAGTTAGCCAGTATATTGATTGGATTTGGCTCACTTTCCGGCTTCAGTTCTGAATCGGATCTGTAAGCTGGTCTATTCTTTTCTCTGGTCTGGAAACAAACAAACTCAGACTTGCCATTTATGTAATTGGGAGACCATTTCAAAACCAAAGGTTTTTTGCAGTTGGGGTTTGAGAAACATATTTTCTTTTTCTAGGGCACTGGCGGCTAAAACTTTGTGGCGCAGATTGATGCAACCTGGTATATGGAAGAGGGTGTTAAAAGACAAACACTTTCCCCATATTTATGTGACGACTTGGCTTCGAACAACTTCTCCAATCTTGTCTTTTGGTTCACAAACCTGGAAAAACTTACTGAATCCTTTACCTTTGATTGTGCATTGGCTTGCTTGGAAACCGGGTGTGGGAGATTCCATTATTGTTGGAAAGGATTAATTACTGGGAATGGGGAAGGATTCCATTCTAACTGGGCATGGGGAAGGATTCCATTCTAACTGTTCAATTGATTACTTGTATAAATAGTAAAAATATGCATTTTCTTTATCAATCCAGTTGAGCTTCTCTGCAGGGCACGAACTGCAACAATTGGTTAGACGACATAGATCTGGGTCAAGAGGGACCAAAGCTCTTTTTAAAGCTTTACTAGTAATCTATCTAGTGGGTATTCTCTTTGTGCTCAGTGGAATGAACAATTGGTTAGACGACATAGATCTGGGTCAAGAGGGACCAAAGCTCTTTTTAAAGCTTTACTAGTAGTCTATCTAGTGAGTATTCTCTTTGTGCTCAGTGGAATGAACGGTGTTTTGTATATTTTGCTTGTACGAAAGACAAAAACTTATTTTGTAAAAGTTTTATTCTCTTTGTGCTCAGTGGAATGAACGGTGTTTTGTATATTTTGCTTGTACGAAAGACAAAAACTTATTTTGTAAAAGTTTTGTTTAATTGTTTGAAAAGTCTATCATGCCAGTGTTTGGAAGGGCAATTAGTTGTGCCATGTAGTTAAGACTTTGTATTCTGGCTGTATTGATTTCGAATATGTGAACAGATTATATAAATTAATAAAATGTGCAATTTTAAGTGGGAAAAAAAAATGTTGTTGCTCGCTAGCAATCACACTCGAGGGTTTCCGTGTTATAACAACCGTTTGAAGACTTTTGTGTGCACTATTAACTTAAAGGTCATATATAACACCCATCGAAGACTTTTGTGTTCCTAGTATTATTAAATAAATGTGTTTTCTACTTGTGTTCCGTAAACAAAAAAGCCGACAAGCAAATAAGGACTAAACCCTAGATATCAAGACTTTTGTGTTCACCAGTACGGACCTGCATTTCTCCGTACTCAGGTGATACAACCTTCATTTCTATCAAGACTTTTGTGTTCATTAGTATCATTAAACGTGACCTGATATGTCGGGACTAGAGGTGATTGATTGAGAGCCCCAACAAAGCTTCTACGCTATAAGTAACCCTCGCTGGGCCTTGCTTCGGCACAATACAGTAATTTGCATCTATACTTCCTCCCCAACCATGTCTAACCAAGTGCTTAATGGAGCTGCTGCCTACGTGGGCAATCTGAGCTTGCATGGATCACAGCGACGGTAATCACAGTACACCAGAAATGCTCATTCAGTTTTAGTTTGCAAGCTCTTGCTTTAAATTCCAAAACTCTGAATCTAGGTTCTCTCTTTATAGTTTGAATTTACTGTGTTTGTTTTTGTTATATATCTGAATTTACTGTGTTTATTTTTGTTATATATCTGAGTTATCTATGGTAAAGATTCTGGTCAATGCTGATCTTTGATTTTAGATTGGAGGGCAAAGCGGCAATAATAACGGGCGCAGCAATGGGCCTCGGAGAAGCCATCGCTCGGCTCTTCACAAAGCACGGAGCCAAAGTCGTTATCGCAGACATTGCAGACGAAGCTGGGAGAAAACTCGCCGGATCCCTTTCTCCTCCGGCAACTTACGTGCATTGCGACGTGAGCAGAGAGCAAGATATCAGCGCTGCGGTGGATTTGACCATCGAACAACACGGGCAGCTTGATATCATGTTTAACAACGCAGGAACTGCAGAATCCGGTTCGGTGAAGAGCGTAGCAGAGTACGAGATGGAGCAATTCGATCGAGTTATGAGCGTAAACGTAAGAGGGGTAATGCTTGGCATCAAGCACGCGGCTCGCGTTATGATCCCGCGGAAGAAAGGCTGCATAATCACTATGGCCAGCGTTGGGGGGATATTGGGAGGATTTTCCCCATACGCATACACTGCCTCCAAGCATGCAGTCCTAGGGCTCACGAAGAGCAGCAGCTGAGCTTGGGAAATACGGGATCAGAGTCAACGCTATCTCTTCTTATCGCGTTGCCACCGCCGTGCTTGTGGATTACTTGAAAAAAGACAAGGGCTCCTCCTCAATTTCAGAAGAGGATCAAGCCGCGGTGGACGCTGTCTGCAAAAGTAACATCAACTTACAGGGAACGACTCTTACAGTGGAGGATACTGCCGAGGCTGGTCTGTACTTGGCCAGTGATGAGTCAAAATATGTTAGCGGGCATAACCTTGTCGTCGATGGCGGAATAACAGTTGTCAGTCACTCGTAGGGTGATTCCTCTGTTCGATCAACCCATATTGTTGTTGCTTCTTGTTATACCGTTCATATGTCCTACATCACCGTGGTGCATTTCGTTATGACAGGCTAGCTTTCTCCGTAGAAAATGTTTTAAAATCATCTTTATTTATACAATATAATTATGGAGATTAAAAGCTAATTCTCTGAAAATATTTAGATCAGTGCTTTGATAAATAAATTATACAGTAAAATACTACCACAAACATTTAATGTGTTCTTTACTGTAGTTTTTTTGGTGATTGAGTATTTATAGAAATCGGTGTATAAATGTGTTCTTTGGTGTAGTTTTTTGGGATGATCATATTAATAATTTTAACCACCATACCTTTGAAGCACCGAAGTGTATACTGGTGGTTACCTTGTTTAAGGGATTTTGTTTTTTTATTTAAAGTTTGAAGTGATGTAGTTATAAGTAGTGAATGCTCAATGTTTTGGCATTTTTTTGGTAGTTGCAAGTCCAAATCTGTTCATTCACCTAATTTCACACAAAATCTTGGTGAGTATAAAGGATAAATTAGAAATTAAAATAAATCCAAACTAATATGATTAGTATAACATACATCAACAAGTGTGAAAAACCTTTTTGGATATTGATTTGAATAAGGCTAAAATTGATGCTATAGGTTAAGTAATGATACAACTAAAATACATAATTTAAAATAAGGAAATACATGATTTAAAATCAAGAAAATTATTTTCATAAAGAACATATGAAAAATATGCTTGAAAACAAAAATCAAAAGTTGTGGGGTAGGGAAAAATATGCTTGAAAACAAAAAATCAAAAAGTTGTGGGGGTAGGGAAACACCTCATATAAATTTATTTTAATTCTATAAGTATTCACCAATGATCATATTTTAAAGCTTAATTAGAAGATGCAAAAAAATGGTGGAATGTAAATATACTATGTCATTAATTAAGAAAGGAATATAAGTAATTATTTTTTCCTTATAATCAATGATATTTTAGATAATGAACTCTTCTCTGCAATATAAGTAATTAATAGTAGTTATCCATTGGGAAAGCTCCTGAACATTGAAAACACCATCACTGTGACGAGGCTTGCTTGGCTTGTTAAGGGAAGCATAGAGGTAGCACATAGAGAAACAAAAGGCACCATATATGCAAATGAATATGTTGAAATTATGATTAAAAAGTGTACAAAATAAATGAATATGATCTCATTTACAAACCTATGGTGTTATAACAAGATTTGACTCACCCTATGAAAACTTGCCCATAAGTCTTTTTTTCATTTCCTTATGCAGGCTTATCTTCCCTGTTGATAAATCCAGAGACAAAAATAAATATTTGTCCACATGTACGCATCTTGCACACTATACAACATGTGTATACATAGGATACTCCACTACAACCCGCGTACATCGAAATTTGTGTCAGAAAATTAAAATTAAATGGCGGGTTTCCATGTCACGACAGGAGATCTCTTATCCTTGGTCTTCCATATACTAGAAACATTCTGACTTGGCCCTTCAGTTCCATTTTGAAGGCTATAAATGGGCTAATTCCGAGCTATGGAAAAGGGAGAAAGAATTCAACTTTGAGAACAAGGTTACTCTGGAGAAATTATTTACTTCATATTGAGTCTGCATCCCTTTGTCCTTTAAGTCTGAACACTGTGTTCAACCCCCAAGCTCTTCCCTTATTGATTGAGAACCTCATTATTCTCTCTTATGAGCTTGCCTTTTGTTACAGGAGAATCCCCCTGCGGACAAGTGGATTTCCTCTTGGATGCTAGACCCCTAACTCTAAGACAGAAAGTGTTATTATGGACACTGACATTCCTTTATCATAAAGATAAACTATCAAAGAAGAAGAGGGAAGAAAGGCAAGTACCTTTTTATCGATGTTTGTCCTTGCTCGCTCCAGGCTGATCTTGATCTCCAAGTTCAATTGAAGGTCCTATGGTACAATGAGAAACAACAACAATACTTCCTGCTCTACTATGATTAGCTTTCTAATGAATCTATGAAAGAAACAAGTTCATATACACAAACTTTAAAGGAAACAGGCCAAGCATGAATTTATATTAATGAGAACAAAGTGTTGCTTACAGCCATTGATGTAGTGCAACAACTTCACCAAGCTCCCTTTGTCCATACCCTTGCTCAAATAATCCACACACAGAATGATGATGCTTCAATGATGTCTCCCTTATGAGATCATAAGTTAGATGCTTCACAATGTCTCCATCTCAATACCACTTATGAGATCATAAGTTTGGTATCTCTCAATCTTTATCATGTCATGTACCTTTCACCATGAGAAAGCCTCCTTATATAATCTTGGAGAGGCCCAACCACTTGAGAGATCTTTGGGATAAGTTGAGGATTCCTCTCCTTCAGTTGTGGATCTTCCCTAAGATCATGCCTTGACCTCATATTTGAATCCAACCAACTTCAGAGATTGAGGGGATTCTTCCCTGATTTACCTCAACAAACCAAAATTCTCTTAGAAAGGGCATCACTCCCCCAAAAGGGTGCACAAAGCGTTTCAACGCTCCCCTAAAGAAGGCTAGGGAGCGTCGACGCTCCCTGATAGTGGGTAGGGGAGTGTTGCCTTCCAAAAATAATTTTTGAGTGGTTTTCTCCATGACAAATGCTTTGTACTCTTCATCAAATGATTTCTCTTCCTAAAACCAGTCTTTGAGGGTGTCTTAAGTGTCCCTATGATGTTGTTAGAGGCATGACATAGGCAAGATGGCAGTATGATGTTTGCGACACTTGTGACACTTGTGGTCAAGATGAGACACTTGCGGACAAGATGCGACACTTACAACACTTGTAATGATGACACTTGCGACATTATTGAAGTGAGTAATTTTGAAGTGTAACAAATTGCCCCCAAAGTGCGAAGCTAGAAGACAAAAACTAATGACTAAAGTACTTTGTAGACTTTTTGAGCAAGGGTATGGACTCAGAGAACCTGATAGAAGTTGCACATAACCATCAAACAAATATTATGACATGTTTCAAACCCAAGGCAGACATACCTATGCTTGAGTGATAAATACTTTCAAGGTATGGTCGCCATAAAATACACTGCGGATCCATAATTATATTGACAAAATGGTATAGCTACTGAAGGTACAATGTGGATCTATACTCCTATGACCTGAACTAATCGTAGCCATGAAGAATACATAGTGGATCTATGAGACGACAAGACATAGCCACGACCAATACAAAGTGGATCTATGTGACAGTATATGTGTCAACGTTCAAAAGAAACTTCGTCGCAATCTGGGCAAAGTATATATTAGAGTGATCAATCAACCCAAGGTCTTTTTACCGATCCCAATGTAGTACAAATCTAACCATGTGAATATATGTCATGATGTCGAACATGAGAAAAACCACTTGATCACCGATCAATGAGGTAAGTCGTTAACAAGCGCGAGGGAAATCACTATTGATGTCAATGATTCCTAAGGTACTCTAGTACATTCCAACGAATGTGAATGGATGAGCTAAAGTCGAACATCCATGGAATCATCTGATCAGAGGTCAATGATGTAAACCCACTTTCGGACGTGAGGAGGCCTGTCATTGAGGCATGCAGGTCCCAAGGTACTAACTAGTTTCTAAGTCTAGCTCCTGGATAATGTGCTGAAGTCGACAGGAATAAACTTGTCCCAGGAGGGCATTGATGTATCCCCCATCAATGAAACGAAACTGACACGGAGATGTAAAATGGTAGATCAAATGAACATGGACTGACATGGATATTGAAACAAGATATTTGTGATGTCTGAATCTCAAGGAAGATACTTCCCTTGAACACTGAGGCACAACGACAAAACCATGACATGGACCAAAACATGATGATGCAATGGATACTATGACTTTCATTGGGTGAACCAAAGGAGTAAGAAAACTCAGAGGATTGGTTCAATGCAGAGGTTTAACGGATTTAAAATGCGTGCAAAGACAAAGCGTCGTGTTCAAGGGTGACCGTAAGAGTTACTGGTAATGTTCCCAAAAACTGCTTGCCTTGCTTCCTTCAATTTTTCCCCCCATCCAGATAGACGAGTACCTCTTTTTAATTTAACGAGCTCGAGGAGGGTAACAAATGCTCGATATAGCTCACCTTTGGTAAGTCCCTCTTCCTTTTTTTAACGAACTAGAAGAAGTAAGGGTTTGGTCCCGTATGGGCCCTTCAATGTATGATTGTTTAATGAGTCTAGAGAAGGTAAACTTGATGATTTTTCATATTTAGAGAGTCTAAAAAGAACTTAAATATGACTCCAAGGTTGTCATTTTTCGTAATGTTAGTCTCACGAGGCCGAAAAAGAGATAAATTATCACTCGAAAGATGCCCTTTCAAACCTTTTAATGAGTGGGAAAGGAAGCAAGATCAATCGACAATATTTTCATGTTTAGAGAGTCTGAAAAGAGCTTAAAGAAGACTCCAGGGGGTTCCTTTTTCGTATATCCATGCGAGTCCAAAAAAGAGATAAAAGGTTGCTCGGTTACATTCTCATGTTTTTATGAGCGTGAGAAAGAACAAAGACTAAGCTAGGTACTCTGCCCCCATCCTGAAAGCTAGTGGCTTAACTCCAGAATGATCATCAAAGGCTGGAGACATGCCCCCAATCTTCAATTCATTCACCGACTTTGAGGTTGTCACCAATTTTTGTACTAGATGGAGAAAAAGGATAAGCGTGGATGAAATGAAGGTTCAAATACGAGACCTAATGGAAGATTCGACTCGACATCTACGATATCTGGTGAAAGACTCGACTTGACAGGAGAGGTGATTATTTCATTTTTTAACAAACTTGACACAAGAAAAGAACTATGCTCAAGGATCTGAGTTCAATCCCTAGATCTTTGTTTCATTTTTTAACAAGCTTACTATAGAGAGAAAAAAACAATGCTCATGACCTTTGTTTCATTTTTAATGAGCTTGCCACAGAGAAGAGAAACTATGCTCGTGACTTCTGTTTCATTTTTTTAATGAGCTTGCCATAGAGAAGGAAACTATGCTCATGGACTCTTCTTGATCATGGATTCCAAGAGGATAATTCTCTGGAAGGACACCATGTCAAGGGACAAAACTCGGTCATGGCTTCCAAGAGATCTTCATTGGATGGAAGAAGAATGCTCCAGAAGGAACATGTGTCGAGGGTCTAGCCAGGGGTAAGGAGATCAGGCTCTAGTAGCCCTATCGAAGAGATCACCATGTCAACTATTGGATCCAAGTCAACGGAATTTGAAGTCATGGGAGACAATGCCACATAATTGACTTATGGCAGGGGTGATACCGACTTCATATAAGAAATGTTTAGGGAGTTCATTGGGTTGATGGTCAAGTCAGGGACAACAAACGAAAGTTGATCAATAGTCACCATTCTTCCATCGTGCGGGAAATATATCACATGGAAAAATGTGCACACAATAGCTTTCATGGCATAGACATAATCTCGCCCAACGAGTATATCGAAATCCAAGGGGTCTTGGACTAACATAACATCAATAAAGATAGTTTTCCCTCCCAAAGTTACAGGAAACTGAGGAAGGATCCCTAAAGGGTGACTGGTTCTTCTGTTAAAAGTGAACAGAGTTTGGGTAACCGGCACAAGCTTAGGATAACCCAAAGATTTCCAAGAAATAGAGGACAAAATACTAATGGATGAACCTTCATCTATCAGTGCATGAGGAACGTCCCGACCACAAACCTCTACTTTAATCTTGAAAGGAATGTGAGAGGGAAGACGAGGTCCAGTTAGCACCCCCCAATAAAAAATGATGGCCTCATTACTTGGAGGATTTTTTGCAGGAGAAGGAGGAATTCCCCCCAGCACGGTAGATTCTGTATCAACGAGAAAAATGTGGGAAGTATCGGGTTTACTCTCTAGAGGGAGAGTAGGATCGATCGATGGTGGAATCGGATTGACTACTTTGTCACTCGTCAGAGGAGGAGTGGGATTGACCGATGATCTAACTGGAGCAACCACTTTGGCACTCCTCAATGGAGGAGTGGGATTGACCAATGGCGGAACCAAAGCGACCACTCTGGTTTCATTCTTTTGATGAAGAGTGGGGTTGATCGATGATGGAATTGGATCAACTACTTGGGTTTGTGGTTCAATTGAGGAGGAAACTAGATTGACCACCTGATCAACCAGATTGACCGAGGATGGAACTTGATTGACTAGTCTATCAACTAATGATGGGTTGGGGGAAATCTTACGATAACCAGTTGGAAGTTGAAGCTTTTCCAAAAGAGAAGCCTCGTCCATGTGAGGACAAAGGTGAGAATAATGATCACCTTTGCATAACATACAATGAAATTTGACAGTTGTCTTATTCTTACCAACCTTAACATCACTAGTTGATGGGGCATCACCAGCATGTCTAGCAGGGGCCGATGATGTGGAGGACCACACTTCTAATACCTTGGGAATACCAGGGAAATCCCTCAGAAAGTGGTCACCCTTACAAAGACTGTAAGGGAATTTGGGTTTCAGATTCTTCATTTTAATCTTATCAACCTTATCAACACTTCCAGTACTATTAACAATAGCTTGTTTCTTGAATCCAACATTTGATGTAGTTGGAGGCTTGGTCCCTTTCTAGTTCTTCTTCTTCTATTTTCATTTCTTTCTCTTCTTATCAATCTGGCTACTCGCTTGAGAGATTTCACTAGGCGAAGAAGGAGAAATGGAAGGAGACCTGACGAGCGAAGGAGAAAGGTCAACATGAGGTTGATGTGTGGGTGGTGTGCTTACATCTGAAGCACCTGCATTTGAGATCACCAGAGTGGAAAACAACCATACCAGTAACCCAATTGTGAGACCTAGGAGGCTCAAAGTAGCCATGTAAGGAGGACCAACGTGTCCGTAAGAAGGAAAAACAAAGGGGTCCCCTGGCAAAGGGGTTCCTTCTTTGGTCATTTCTGGGACTGATTCCATAAAAATAAATATCCAACCTACATTCTTCTAGGGAGAACAAACATCACACACTAAAAATCTAGTAAGAAAGCAAGCAAACAAAACCTTCTCACAATGAGCACACTAGTTGGTGATTAAATCCAATGTCGCGAGAACAAAGTAAGAAGGGGATGAGATAGAGGGGGTGAAAAAGTTACATTGACGACATTCTTAATGAACTTACACCCTGGTTCAAGCTCCCATGCATAATCATGGGTATACCCTCCAAGGAGCCCGAGTGAGTCTAGCCAACGTCAATTCCAGGTACCGTGAACACTTTCCTCTCCACAATCACCTTGTGTAAATACCCTAAAGAGATAGGCCACTAAGATTACCAACTACAACAATGACGCCTAGGGAAACAGTCGACAATCTGATCCATGCACAAAGGCAGGGTATCTAGCCCGAAATCAACTTGAAAGACTTCCACTCATCATTGTGGGTATACCTTCAAGAGGCCCCCATAATACACACAATATCTACACCAAGACCAACAAAGCAGGGTGAGTAACTCTTCCAGTCTTAATGCGACCTCGTGATTGACCCTTATGTGTGAAGGGCTTCCCAGGAAAAAATGTAGCAATTGGATTTCACTGCTCCCTAACACAAGATCCTATGTTTGTTTGTAGCTTTGGAAAGTTATCTTTCACACCTATTCCAAATCCCTACAACTAATCTAATTTAGGTTTGCTACCAGAAAATGTAAAAAATGTCTAATCAATTTTTAGTTTAGCTCTTTATTTTTAAGGTTGTTGTTACTCAAAGGAAAAATGGTGTGGAAAATATGGCCTTTTGACCGACTAGAAAGTTATGCAAAGAGATGAATATGCAATCTTTTCATTTCGATGAAAGGTATGCTACAAGAAGGAGAAAACATTCATCATTTCATATGCACAATATCCCAAAATTCCAAAAAAAACATGCAATTCTGCTACTTCAAATGCAAGCATTAAAGCAAGACAATAAAATGCGAAGAAGAATCCAAGAAATGATAGGGAGAAAGAGAAACCACTCAAAAATTGTCCCGACAAAAGTGCAGCTAGAAAAGGAAATTTCACGTTTATGAAAGAGGTTTCAAGCTCCAATCAAGAAAAAAGAGAGTGAAAAGCATCAAAAAGCATCAAGAACCAATCCAAAAAACTTCACAAACCAACCACAGACTCTGGGTAAAGAGTACTACAAAATAGGTTGCAAAAGACTGAGCAAAAGAAGGCAATTTCACTCAAAAAAGACACTAGCGCTCCCCTAAAAGGGTGAAAAGAGTGTTGAAACGCCCCCTAAAATAGTTTAGGGGAGCGTTGGCATTATGGTATGGCCTACAGGGGGGCGTCGGTGCTCCTAGAATCTCAGAAAATAGCCAAAAAATTGCAAAAAATTACCCAAAATGCATGAAAAAAGGTGAAATTTCTAGTAAAGGTGGGAGAAAGGTAATGGATGATGAACAACCAAGAATTTCTTGGGGAAATGACCTCAAATATCAAATGTAAAAGTGCATATATCCTTGAGTTTCCTCACAAAATCTTCCACTCAATTAGATAAATGAGAAGAAAACAGTAAGTTGACTCTAAATCGTTAAAGACAAAAAGTGACTTCAAGGTAAGGAAAAAACATCAAAATTCCAAACAAAAGGTGATAAATTCTCATAAAGAAGAGTGGTGAAGGCCAAAACCAAGATGTATTGAGGTTGTAAGACTCCTGAGAAAGTGCCAAAAGCAAGAAATGAACTCAGAGAATAAAACCCTAGAAGATTTTTCACAGAAAATGGGCAACCCTCTGGTGTAAAGGGCACCAGAGCATTCCAACGCTCTGTGTAAGACCAAGAGGGAGTGAAAACACTCTGATAACAAGGGAAGGGGACCGCTAGGCTCTCAAAGTTCAGAAAAAACACCCAGAAAATAAAAAATTCAACCAAACTCACACAATCAGAGTGAATATGATGAAATAAAGAGCTAATCGACAGTTATAAAAATTAGAGACAGGGTATGGAGAAGGTCAAAGAATGATAAAATTCCAAGACAATACCTAGGAAAGGAATCAAAAATCAAAGTTCAATTCCCCAGTGGAGTCGCCAATTTCTGTTACAGAAGAATCCCCCTGCGGACAAGTGGATTTCCTCTTGGATGCTAGACCCCTAACTCCAAGACAGAAAGTGTTATTATGGACACTGACATTCCTTTATCATAAAGATAAACTATCAAAAAAGAATAGGGAAGAAAGGAAAGTATCTTTTTACCGACATTTTTCCTTGCTCACTCCAAGCTAATCTTGATCTCCAAGTTCAGTTGAAGGTCCTCTGGTACAATGAGAAAAAACAACAATACTTCGTGCTCTACTATGATTAGATTTATAATGAATCTATGAAAGAAACAAGTTCATATACACAAACTTTAAACGAAACAGGCCAAGCATGAATTTATATTAATGAGAACAAAGTGTTTCTTATAGCCATGGATGTAGTGCAATAGCTTCACCAAGCTCCCTTTTTCCAGACCCTTGCTCAAATAATCCACACACAGAATGATGATGCTTCAATGATGTCTCCCTTATGAGATCATAAGTTAGATGCTTCACAATGTCTCCATCTCAATACCACTTATGAGATCATAAGTTTGGTATCTCTCAATCTCTATCATGTCATGTATCTTTCACCGTGAGAAATCCTCCTTATATAATCTTGGAGAGGCCCAACCACTTGAGAGATCTTTGGGATAAGTTGAGGATTCCTCTCCTTCAGTTGTGGATATTCCCTAAGATCATGCCTTGACCTCAGATTCAAATCCAACAAACTTCAGAGATTGAGGGGATTCTTCCCTGATTTATCTCAATAAACAAAAATTCGCTCAGAAAGGGCAGCACTCACCCAAAAGGGTTTCAAGGCTCCCCCAAAGAAGGCTAGGAAGTGTTGGCGCTCCCTAACAGAGTGTAGGGGAGTGCTTCATTCCAAAAATCATTTTTGAGTGGTTTTCTTCATGGAAAATGCTTTGTACTCTTCATCAAATAATTTCCCTTTCTAAAACCAGTCTTTGAGGGTCTGTTAAGTGTCCCTATGATGTCGTTAGAGGCATGACATAGGCAAGATGTAAATATGATGTTTGCGACACTTGTGGTCAAGATGCGACACTTGCAGACAAGATGCGACACTTACACCACTTGTAATGATGACACTTGCGACACTATTGAAGTGAGTAATTTTGATGTGTAACACCTTTGGTGGAGGATTGAAGTTGTGGAGGCCCAACTAGAAGGAACTTAGTTTCTCGGTTATGAACCGTGCCGACACAAAAGTCTATGATATTTTCACTTCTGTTGATCATTTATTAATAGAAATACTCATTTTCCATCAAATTGATATCTTGAAAATATATGAGTTATTATCCATGAGAGTATTTGATATGTATATTAATGGATTATGCTATCTAATATGCTAACCTTTTATATTATTACCACATGCTTGTTATGTTTGTTTGTTGAGAATTAGTTGTAGGTATATAGCTTTGGTTTCAAGTGCTCAACAATGGACTTCATCGAACATCTGAACGAGGTAGGCCTCTTTCTTATCTTGCTTGCATATTTTTTTATATATCATGTTTTTGGGATAGAGTTGATTTCTGCAGTTGTTTCAGTTTGTTGTGGTTTACCCTAGCCATAGAGATATTTTCCTCGTAACATGTGGCATACCACTTTTAATTGAAATAAAAAATATTAACACCTCACTTTCCTTGCATATGAATGAGCTCTATGATAAATGAATTTATTGTTGCTACCCTAATAAGATTCATATCATTTTAGTTCAGATTTGATCAATTTACTGGCAGTTTTGACTTGGAATTTGTGTTTTTTCCCTGGCGCAAACGCTTGTGTGACGAATTATTCTTAATGTTGATGAGAGACCCAAAAACACTGAAAATGTTATGATTTGAGTGGCTAAGTTTGTATAATCCAAGTGCCTCATGGGTTTTTCAACATGCAAAATCCAATTATGCATTCATAAATGCAATTTAAACAACAAAAAATAGTGATTTTGTCCAGATTTACATCGTTAGATTACGACCAAAAAACCCAAAAGGTAGAACATTTAGCCAACACCAATTTTTAATAACCAAAATTTGAGATTCCCAAATATATTGAATATCTTATGAAATTTTTAATAAATTTAAAGAGGACCACGGCCGAACATAACATAAACTAACCAAAATACAAAAAGGTTGATTGTACTTTCGTGACTTTTTAAACCAATGCAAAGCATGTCACTTTCAAGTTTTGTTTGTTAGAAGCATTAGCTAGGAAACCAAAGCCAAGGAATACATTTTTCCGCAATTTCTTACTGTCTATAACTTTTCAGTATCAAACACATCATGAACAAAAACGACTTATTTTTTTTACTCATGGTGACTTCTCATTGCATCGATTGTGCATTAGCTTCACCATTATGTTCAAATAAAAAAATGTGGCCTCTATGTGACTTGCTTTATGATATACATGATTTTTGTTTCTTTCTCTTTTAATAGGTCAACTTTGGACTTCTAAAACCACTGCCTAAATTGTCCCATCACGCTAATAGGCTTTGAATATTCTAGAGTGGGTGGTCCCATGGAAGAGCAACAAAGGAAAACACTGAACCTATATGTGTGAATTCTTATGAAACAAAATACATCGTGAGTATTGATTTGAATATAGATACCCGACGACACCACGTCACATATATTATGTACCAAAGTGAAAGAGGTTATGGGCCACCCAAACTCTAAGAAAAACCATCGAATTTGGCCATTATAGAAGAATATTTAGAGTGTATCATCTTTGGATGGTAGCTCTAAAAAAAAGGCATAATCAAATGTAACATTTGTGATTTATGTCTAAAGATTTATTTCCTACTCAAAGAATAAAATTGTGGACAATTGAAGTATTGTAATATTGGCTTGCAGTACAACAACACACGTAAGAATTTGTCTTAAATTCTGAATATACAACCATTTTTAACTTGGTTCAAAAAGGGTGTTTGTCGATTTTGTTTAATGAAACTAAGTCCAACAAAAATACTAAAGGCTTTGACCAAAATTTTGTAGCTTCTTGATTAACAAAATTTAATCAGAAATCACATGTATCACTACAAATCACTTGGCATCCATCTCATTAATGCACCACCTCTTGGAAGAATCAATCTCTACTCCACCAATGTATCACATTGAGTGCTTGTGAGGTAAGATTTTACTAAACAAATTGAAGATTTAAATATAGGCATTTCGTAGGGGGTAATGAATTGGCATTGTATCTGTCGATAGACTAAGAATGGTTGAAATCCCAATTTCCATTTTTAAGTAGATTGAAAATTTTCACATTAATAAATTTTTTCAACACAAATTTTAAATGGACGGGATGGATGAAGTGATGGTAGAATATTCTTTATCATAGGTGGTATTCTTCATGATAAGCGGTTATACACTTGAAAAAATCCACATTATTGAGGGTTTTAATGGAAGACCTTTGAAACATTCATTTTCTTATCGACCATCACCATCCATCCCCTCCCTTCCTCCACATTCCTACCAAGCGCTATCAATCCCATCCCAAAATTAAGGAAGAAACAAAGACCATATCACCATAAACTAGAGTCCAGAAATCCTAAAACTACTTAACAACACTAAATAATTACATTAATTAAAAAAAACAAACCTCCTTCTTAGGTACCCTATAGTTATTTTAAGTCCACGAAACTAGCTTCATGAAGGTTATCTTCCCTAAGTATTCATTATTCCCAACATCTAACAATTGAATCATTCATGTTGCTCTTAATAATTGACCAATGTCAGTGTGGGTCTTGAGAACATTTAACTTGATAACCTGCAATTTATCATTGTTATCCACAATAAACATGAATGTCTAACAATAAAGTTTGGGGTAATTTTGACATCTGACCTTGGTTAGTGTAGGTCTCAAAGCTAGGAAATCACATTATTTTTCATTTCACCTCATGAGTAATCATCATGCCATATTACTAACTCATAAATAAAAATCACATAATGACATGCATGTTATGAGATCCTAGTGACTGCCTCTATGGATAAAAAATAATTCACCCAAGTAAATCATTACAATAAATGCCATATCAAGATTAATATTAAGAATCCTCATTCGAAGAGGAAAAATATAGTAGAGAATGTTAAGTCGTAGAATATGCTAAATCCAACAAATCCAACAATGGGGTGCTACAAATCCTTGTTAATATTATGGTAGCTGCAGGAGGTATTTACCTCCATGTGTAAACCTGGCGAGAATAGAAGACTCCGGAAAGCAAGAGAAAACTATAATGAGTTGGCTAATAACCCTAGAAGTCTTGTCGGCTCAAGAAGATAATTTATATTAGGTTATTAGCCTCCAAGAGAAGATGTCGACCATAAATAATAATAATATACTAAACAAACATGTACCCAGAAGGAGAAGTCGGCCCCAACAAATCTGGCAGAACCACTATAAATACAGGGTGCCAGTTCTCATTTGACACATCTCAGAATTGCANTCGTGACTATACGTTGTTGATCAAGTACTTGTGTGTTACTTGGTGTGGTAGTGTACCACTGGATTGTAGTTACGTACTACTATGGATAGACACTGTTGTGTTCTATTTTTGTTCTGATTGCCTTGAAGACTATCAACAGTTTATTGGAGATAATCATCATCCAGATGAATAATGAACAAAGATTTTCCAGACGGAAAATGGTTTAGAGCATTTACTCTTCTAGATTATAAGAATGGATCTTGTATCACTCTATGGTGTGAGCGACTTATCCAGCATCATGTTTGATTACTCAGATGAAGTATGGTTTCGAGAGATGATGCAGCTGATGGTGATGGTGATGCTCATGATCTAGTCATGATATAGTCTAAACGACTATGTTGATGCTACCGGGTAAATGGTATGTTTTTGTGCTCAAGAACATTACCTGTAATACCTCCCTAGCTAGGAGGGAGTGTTAATATTATGGTAGCTGCGAGAGGTATTTACCTCCACGTGTAAACCTGACGAGAATAGAAGACTCCAGAAAGCAAGAGAAAACCATAATGAGTTGGCTAATAACCCTAGAAGTCTTTTCGGCTCAAGAATATAATTTATATTAGGTTATTAGCCTCCAAGAGAAGAAGTCGTCCAGAAATAATAATAATATACTGAACAGACATGTACCTAGAAGGAGAAGTCGGCCCCAACAAATATCGCAAAACCACTATAAATACAAGGCGTCAGTTCTCATTTGACACATCTCAGAATTGCAGAGCAGCAACTGGTGCGCACTACAGTTCCCAGTTTGGTGCACACGTGTGGAGGAGAGCTGCAGGTGCAGCTGCTGCAACAACTAGTTTTCATTGTTGGCTTGGACTATCTTTTGGCTAGGGCTTGGACTATCTGATCAGCTATTGTTGGTGTGCTATCCTTGGAGGAAGATGCGCTACACCTTGTTTGGCTATCTAGCCTAGGGTTTTCTTCCGAAGTAATTCTCAGTCAAGGTTAAGGTGCTCGAAGGGTGGCTTCGGCCTATGGTTGGGTGACAAGGGTATTGTCAATGGTAAAATGATCACACAATCTTCTATATTCTAACAACAATTTCACCAAGAGAAGATCAGGGCCATTTTGGATTGGCCAACGCCCAAGAACATTACAGAGTTGAGAAGTTTCTTTGGGCTATGTAGATATTACAAGAGTTTCATGAAGGGTTTTTCAAAGTTGGGGGAACCACTCACCGACCTCACTAGACATGGGGCCTTCATCTAGACAGGAGAGTCACATAAGGAATTTGATCATATGAAGGAAGTCATGGGCACATGTCTAGTGTTAGCATTGTCGGATTTCACGCTACCATTTGTACTAGAGTGTGATGCATCAGGAGAGGGAATCAGAGTAGTGTTTATGCAGGGGGGGACACCTCATTGTATTTTAGAGTAGGAATCTCAGTCAGCTCGAGAGGTTGTATTCGATCTATGACAAGGAGATGCTTGCAATCATGCATGCCTTGACCAAATTCAAACAATACTTGGTGGGTAGAAAATTTGTAGTCAAGACAAACCATAATAGTTTGAAGTATTTCCTTGATCAAAAGGATCTAAATGAGCATTAGTAGAAGTGGGTGAAAAAGGTCCAAGAATTTTATTTTGATATATATTATGTCAAGGGGAAGAAGAACATTGTAGCATATGCATTATCTAGGAGACCAACAACTTGTTCCTTGATGGAGATTTCAACAGATTGGAAATCCCACTTGTTAGTGGAATATTCCAAGAACAAGTTCGCTTGTGAGATATTGGATGGGTAGGTATAGGATGATATGTACATATTCATAGACGATGGCATATTATACAAAGACTGATTCTACCTAGTGCTAGGGTCAAGTCTCAAGAAAATATTTTGGAAGCAGTACACGACTCTCCATTAGCAGGCCATCAAAGGTTCTTCAAAACCTACAGGAAGGTCAGAGAGAGATTCTCTTGGAAGTCTCTCAAGCAGTATATGATGAGACATATTAGTGAGTGTGTGACTTGTTAGTAGAACAACTTAGAGAAGACACTTCTAGTAGGTTTACTTTAGCCACTTCCCATTACAAAGAAGAAATGCGAAAGTATATCCATGGACTTCATTACAGGCCTACCCAAGGCTCAAGGTAAGAATTGTATTTATGTAGTGGTTGACAGATTGACCAAGTTTGCACATTTCTATGTGATTCCTACAGATTATAGCACAGTGCAGGTGGCAGAGATATTCTTCAGGTAGGTTTCAAGAATTCATGGGTTTCCCCAAAGCATTGTCAACAACAAAGACAATTGGTTCATCGACACATTTTGGCAGGAGTTATTCAGATTGGTGGGGACAAAGTAGACACCCAACACCAATTACCACCCCCATACTGATGGGTAGACGGAGATAGTCAACAAGTGGGTAGAGGGTTACTTGAGGAACTATGTTAGTGGACAACAAAGAGCATGGGTAAGGTGGTTACATCTTGGAGAGAATTGTTACAACACTACCTTCCACATATCCATAGGTATGACCCTATTCAGAGCATTATATCGGTATGATGCTCCCACTTTGATTGACTTGGTTTTTGGAGATAGTCGGGCTCCCAAGGCCAAGGAATGGATAGTAGAGAGTCAGGAGATTCTCAAGGTACTAAAATAGAATCTAAAGACTACACAGAACCGACAAAAGGTGAATCCAGACAGGCACAAGATAGAGTGTAGCTTTGAGGTTAGGGATCTAGTATTCCTAAGGATACAACCATACATGCAGTAATCTATGAAGAAGAGAAAGGCAGAGAATATCAATCCCAGGTTCTATGGGCCATACATGGTCATACATAGGGTATGTGAAGTGGCCTACGAACTAGAGTTACCAGAGGGGAGCCAGATTCACATCGTGTTCCACGTTTCTTGTCTTAAGAAAGTCGTGGGACATTTCATTAGCACTTTATAGGAGCTTCCACCTTTGGATGAGGAGGGGCAATTGGAGTTATTTCTTGATGAGGTTTTGAAGTTCAGAGAGTGGAGGTTGAGGAGCAGGGTCATCAGGGAGTTTTTAGTCAGATGAAGTAGGCTTCCAGTAGAGGATGTTATTTGGGATCGTGAACATATTTTGTAACACCTTGGATTGATGTTGCTTGAGGAAAAGAAATCTTGGGAAGGGAGAATTGTAATGTCCCTTTCCGAGTAGGATCTCCAGAGAGGATGGATTAGTAGTCTAAAAATCCCCTTTTAGACTATAGAAAGGAAGAAACAGGGGAAACAGGGTCATTTGGTGTCATTTCACTAGGGAATGTTATATTTCGAAAGTGACATTAAGTGAAAAGTGGGAAAATCACCTTTTAAGTGAATTAAGATAAAAATAGAGGGGCACCTAAGTGAAGGAGATAAATATAGAGGTAAACGAAGATTTAGGGTTTGAGTGGGTATATGAAGGGAAAAGAGACCTAATTCCTCATTATCACAGTTTATGATTTGACATTTGAGCTCTTGGGAGAAAACACAGGTTCAGGTGAATCAATGGAGATTGTGGATTCCAGAAGGAAGACACCAGTGGGTTGATTTAGATGTTGAGAGACACACCCTAGTCATCGAGAATATCATCTGGATCTTTCATCCTTTTTCAACAACAGTTTTATAGGTTTATACAATGAGGGCACACTTCATCAGGGTGAGGGCACAAGTGTTGGGAGACTCATAGGTTTAGCCTGTCCCAACAAGGGAGAATCCAAATATTTCCTTCCAACCCAGTTGGGAGGAAGGCAGTGCATATATTTTGAGATATTAATCATCATATTCTGACGGAGGAATCATCTAGGGTGCACCAGTCAGATATTGAGAGCGCAACACCTGGGGAGGCACATTATGGGTTCTAGAGGGATCACCAGACCATATCAGGGGAAACCCTTCTGACCAAGTTTAGAGTATTCTAGGGTTCTTATATTGAGATAGTTACAACCATATTTTGATATTGGACTCACTAGGGCATAACTGTTGAGCTGAGGAGGGGCACAACCCCCCTAGGGGATCCCATCTGGGGTCCATACAGATTAGCAGAGGGCCAATCTTCAGGAAAATATTCACTGAGAGGGTGTTTGATGTCAAGGAGCACAATTTGAGACACATTTTAGGGTTATCCGAGGAGTTTATCCACCAGGGTGAACATTCCATTCATACAACAGTTTCCATGTGATTTGTCGTAGCATGCAACGATTCATCTTTATCATCCACTGATCCAACATCATCCTTCATTCTGTGTATTTTGATTTAGCATTGTTGTGTGTATTCCAGCTAAGATCCATCTAGTCTTGATCTAGCTGAGAGATTCATTTATTTTCCCTGCATGCAGTATTGTACCTTCAATCATATTTCATAATATACTTGGTCATAGTTGTTGTGTGTTTTATATCTATTGCATGTTTGATTATATATTTTTAAACACAAGAAACATATTCAGAACCATTGAAACACAAATAAAAACCTTTAACCACATCCATAATCCCAAAGACTATCAGTTTCGATACCTAATAGTCGACAGTTGAGGCATATATTCTGATATGTGAATCTAGGGATATTACAATTTCTTCCCAAGGTCTGATGATCCGCTTGGAAAGAGGAAGTTGATCTATAATTAAACCTGGATCTAGTTTACTGAGTGGTTTTTGCACTGGATGTTGGTCTAAATCGACATCATCTTCTTCATCATCTTGGAAAAGAGGGTTATGAACGTGGCCTAGTTCAAAATGTTGTTGAAGATTCCATTGCTCAAGTGCATTGTGAAGAAGACGAGTCTGAGTTTGAAGTAGTGCTTCCTTAGCTTGCGAAACTTGCAAGTAGTCACAACATAATGAAAATTTATTTTGTCAATGGTGATTGTAATGTCCAGAGAAGAGAGGATTAGAGTGTTCAGTAACTCTAAAATTTCCTCAACTCGAGCCATAGCTCAGACCTCATAGGGTTTCTTACAACTCCACTCTGATTTTACTGTGAAAACTAATCAAAATAAGCTCAACAAATGAAGAGTTTCGGCTGCTACAAAAAATGCACCTATTTATAGAGAAAGACACAAGTAAACTTACAAAGACAAATTATTTTCAAGTATACCTTGATTCTGGTGAATGTGTTGTCGATTTCAAGCAGTTGTTTGTGTGTTGTCTAGGAGCACAAAGTTTCCAAATGATTGGAGAGTGTGGATATAGATCTGGAACCAATGACTTGATAAGGAAGTATGCCAATGGTTTGCTGCAGTAGACTTTGAGGGTCCCTTGTAACTCATACACATATGTCATGGATGTAAGGTTATACATTCACACATGAAGATTAAAAATTACTTGTTGGGAACTCAAACATTACCTCAATGCATTAATGTTTTGAAGGATATCTTGAATGTCGTTTAAAAGATATACATTGACATCATCAATAGACTTTGAAATTGCAAGCAACAAATGGATCACACAACAAGTATCCTAGGATGATATCCCTGCATCTCATCTATGTGTATATCTCATTTCATAATTGATTATGGCTGCTTCTACATGATAGAATCATTTGAAGGATCCACCATCATTTAGTTCTAAATTATGCTGATTTTTTAAACTTCAATACACAAGAAAAAATGTTGATCTGTACGCCACTACAAATAGTACCATCCATCTAGGAAGTTATTAAAGAAGTGACACCCACTCTATTTCACCTAGTGTAACAAGATAGGAGTGGTGTTTTCACGACCCTATGAGCTTTGGTTGAAGATCAAAAATTGAGGGAAAATATATGGAGTTGACGCCAGTATTATTCTTCTTTCTTTGGATAGCTTCTGCATTGTGTGTCATCCGAAACCCATGTGGAGATGGATACCTCTATTTTTCATCAGAAAAGAGAGGAGTTGATGTGTGTGCAAGAGATAGATTCAATGTAATGGATCACCTCCTTTTCCACCCACGTCTTAGTTATGTTTCGATCTAATAAGGAGACTCACACTACAGAGTTATGTTCACCAAATCACAAGTAGTAAACAGACTCACACTACATCAATAGCTCAAGTGAGTGAGATTGAATGGAAAAAAATAACATGCATTATGGCTGAGAAAACTGAGAGAGGATGAGGATGCATAGGACTATCGCCACTTTTGATATGTCGACATGTAGGCAAGTTCGTTATCTAGTTCACACCCATAATCTCCAAGATTAGAGTGGTGTAGTGGTATTATGGATGGGACTTGAAGGTCTCTAGTTCATGTATGGGCAACGTCACTATTAAAAAATAATGCAAAGGACAAGTTGCTTGAACACCATACGTGTGAGGAAATTAGGTCAGTTGATGGGGGCGTGTTTGGTGTAGTTGCATTGAGGGTGATCCAAAATGGATCAAGGAAGGCCAAAATTTCAAAGTTCTTAGAATCATATGAAACCAACACCATTGCATAGGTCTCATCGTGTCGATTCCGACAATATGTTTTTTTTTTTAAATGGACATTGTATGGCGAAGTTATGGCAATTTGAACTTTTTCCCAAACAGGCAAAAAAGAGTCAAAGTCAATAGTTTGTACTACTGACGTCATGGCAGATGAAATCAGCATGACGACATGATGATGTCATCATGATGACTTGAAAACACCAGAGTGTGACACGTGTCAGGCATTTTTGGTGTTTTTGGATGCTGATGTGGCAGATGATTGGACTGTATGGATGCTAACGTGGCAGTTCGTACAGTGACATGGAAGGCTCAAGTCGTGACACATGGCAGGGTATGGATGACACGTGGTAGGGTAAGTTGATAGGTGGTAGTGATGTGGAAATTTTCAGGCATGACATGTGGCAGGTGTGCTGACTGTGCAGGGTGACTGTGCGCTGACTAGTTTGGTATGGTCTAATCATGGGGTGACACATGGCACCATGTGGCACCCCGGGTCGGGCCAATGAGGCCTGGGTCAAAATTGGTTGCACTCCATTGGGATCGAACCCTCGAACTCCGACATAGACAATGGACAAAAGAAACATGTTTCCCTCAATTGTTAATCACCCTGACACAAATGTTTCTTGTTATAACAACCCGGACATTATCCTTTTGTTGTAGCATAGCGCAGGATATTGGGGATAAGCCTCGGTCGACAGGGGCTAGCATGCGACCAAGGCATGAGACCTGGAGCTAAAAGGGGGGGCACAATAGGTGTTGACACAAACCGAGGCCACATGCCTTCCAAGCGACCGAGGGCCGAGGACTAGGGCCGAAGGACTAGGGCGCAGGCATTTAGCACATGGCCACATGGATATCCATACAAACAAAGGCCTGTAGAAAAGGGGTCGGCGCACATTTTCTCCAAAAGTGGGTTTTTGGACTATAGTGTTTGGGATTTTGTTGATTTTAATGGGATTTTGCCCATTATTGGAGGATCTGGAGCCTGATTTGAGGCCAGATCTTGGGAGGAAGTTGGGATAGGATCCCCAACCAAAATTCTATATAAACCAGGTGTTATTGAAAATCAAAGAGGTTCATATTAGAATAATTATGCCAAGCTGTGAAGCTTAAGCCATTTTTTTATGCAGGGAAGCCATTGAGGAAGCGAACTTTGGAGGCCATTTCCGGGAGCTACGTTCAACCTTTTTCATTTCCATCAGTTGTGTTGGAGTCCTGAGGTCGATCAAAACACAACCAGATCAGTTTGTAATCCATTTGATTTACTTCTGATGTATTTTTGAAGCATTGAAGATTAATAAGAAATCCTCCCCCACTAAGACAAAGGCCCAGAGACGTAGACAACTTTTCCGAACTCTGTTAACAAGCTTTGGCATTATGGTTTGTTGTTCTTAATGTTTACTTTATGTTCTACATTCTTTATTATGGTTGCAACACTCTTTCATTAAATCGTCTTCTTCTCTTCAATTTCTAAATGGTAAAGTAACTCATGCATACACTTAACCAAATTCTTTAAAAGATCATTTACGGATCAAGTGGTATTAGAGCAAGTTGACAATTGGTTGTTTGAGTTTCCATGATTACAAGGGAAAAGTTAAGTCATGGTGAAGGAGATCTTGTAGAAGGAAATCCTAAGATTGTATCAAGAAAGAGGACCTCTCAAAGTGAGAAGATGGCATTGGAAGAAGGACTTTCTCAAAACAAAAGAGAGTTTCAAAGAGATTTCTTTTCCATGTCGGAGATGGTAAAAGTATTATACGATGATTGCTTGGAACGGAAGAGACGGGTTCAAGGGGAATCTTCAAAGAAAGACAAAAATGAAGAAGGAGAGGACCCTCCAAAATCTCCTCCTTCACCTCCTTCATCTCCGTCATCTTCTTCTTTTTCAAGTACAAGTTCAAATCTTACTTCTTCAAGAAACATTCTCATAAACATAAGCCTGATATGCCATTACTTAAACTTGATGTAAAATTTGTTTTGCCTATGTATGATGGAGAATTTAATGCTGAGAAACGTGATAAGTAGGTTAGAAAGATGGAGGTATATTGTAATGTGCAAGAAATCAAAGATGAGGCAACCAAAATCAGATTGACATCGCTTCGTCTTGAAGGCACAACACTCATCTGATGGCAAAGTAAGATGCAACATGGAACTCAACAAGTTGGTAAGATTTTTCCATCACAGCATGATTTTATTTCCGCACTAAGAAAACAGTTCTATCCATTGGGATATAAGGAAAATGCTTTAATTGAATGGAAAAGTATTAAGTTAAGAAAATGAAAATCGGTGCAAGAATATACAAATGAATTTCATAAGATGGATTTGATGTTAGATGTTTCATTGACTACACAAGAAACTCTTATTAAGTATATAGGAGGTTTTCCTACTTATATTCGTAATAATGTATTTATGTTTGGACCTAATAATCTTGATGAGGTTTATGTTCAAGCAACATATATTGAAATAGGAAAAACTGGAGTTAGTGTATCAGGGGAATCATCTTCAAAGAAAGAAGGCAAAGGAAAAGGGAATGGGAAGAAAAAAAACTCATTGACAATGAAGGAAGAGAAGCTCTCTTCCAAGCATTACAAGAAAGAAGGGAATGATGATGAACATTACTGGAAATTGCACCTAGAGAAGAGACCGAAGTGGTTCAAATAGAGGAAAGGGAGGCAAAAAAACAACACGACCAACAAACTTAGGGTCAGATTCAGGTGATGAGTCCAAAATCACATCAGTTGGTTTAACAGGTAAAATTGGTGATGGTTTTGATTCAAGAAGTAAATTGTTTCATATAAGGATCATTATGAAACATACCAAGATCGACACATTTATAGATAGTGGATCTCAATCTAACTTAATTTCAGAGGAAGTGGTTAAACAATTGGGATTAAAAACTAAGATGTATCACAAACCCTATTCACTAAATTGGATAAGCAAAGATCACAAATTTCACAAATTTCCCATAACAAAGAAATGTAAGTTTGCAATTACATCTAAGTATGTGGATGAAGTAATATGTGATGTGACACCGCTAGAAACATGTGGAATGGTCTTAGGCAACCCTTATTTATATGATCGCAAAGTAATATTCTACAGGGAACATAATCAATATCACTTGTTTAAGAAAGACAATGAATATGTTGTACATGTTCATCATATAAAAGAAAATCAATCTCTTCTAACAATGTAACAATTAAAGAATTTTGCTTATGAAAGCAATACACCTATAATTGTGCCAAGTAAAGCAGTTGATCTTAAGAATGAACATGAGATGGTTGTAGGATGGGAGTTCAATCATACTTTTCTTCAAGATAAGTTAATGTCGTGCAAGCCCATCAAACATATTGGTTCATTTTCAGTCATATTTCTGATATTATCTCTGCTAATGTTTTCTACATGGATGGTAGTGGATTCAATAAGATGTGAACAAGTTCAAATGGCTCACAATATGATTTCAGTTTTCATGGTTATTATGAAATTGATTGTGATGCGACAGGTACACATGATAGAGTTTAAAGACAAAGGACGAGTGGGGAGGCCTATCCCGCACTTGATGTCTGGTTAATATCCTTTTGGAGGACCAAAAGGTCTTAGTAGGCAAGAATGATCCAAAATGGATCCAGGAAGGCCAAAATTTCAAAGTTCTTGGAATCCGATAAAACCATCGCCATCGCGTAGGGCTAGTTGTGTTGATTCTGGAAGTATGTTTTTTTCGAAAATGGACATCGTATGGCGAAGTTATGGTGATCTGAACTTTTTCCCAAACATGCAAAAAAAAAGTCAACAGTCAACAGTTCGTACTATTGACGTCAGCAGTACATCTTCATGACATGGAAGATGACGTCAACATGATGTCATGATGACATCATCATGCTAACGTGGCATCACCAAAGCATGACACGTGTTAGTCATTTTTGGTGTTTTCAAGCACTGATGTGGCAGATGACTGGATTGTACAGACGCTGACGTGGCAGTTCGTACAGTGATGTGACAAGCTCAAGTTGTGACACATGGTAGTGTACAAATGACATGTGGTAGGGTAGGGTGACAGGTGGCAAACTTTGGGCATGACACATGGAAGGTGTGTTGACTGTGCAGGGTGACTATACGTTGACTAGTTTGGTACGATCCAATCATGAGGTGACATGTGGCCCAATCATAGGGCACCATGTGGCACCCTGGATTGGGCCAATGAGGCATGGGTCAGAATTGGTTGCATTCCATTGGGCTCGAACCCCCGACCTCTGCCATAGACAACGACCC
>SNQJ01S0010938.1:56668-88132 GCA_010110895.2 Picea sitchensis
ATATGATATCCATTTTGGGTGTTATATACCTTGTCGAAAAGGTCTAGCCGAGGAGTACATATTATATTCAGATTAGAATATACCTATGGCTACATGCTAGGTACTTCCAAGCCCAAAATATGTCGTTTAGGGCCTCAAAATGGTCCCGGAAGTTTAGGACCCAAAAAAGTATAGAAAATCTTCCAAGGTGGAAACCCCTACTTTGAGCTAGTGGAATAGGTGGGTGGCCACCAATTTCTGCCTAGATCGGTATTTGTGTTGAGAAAACTTGAATGCTTATCCTCCCGGTAGCCTAGTGGGTTGGTATTGTGTGAGGGATGGAGAAAAACATGGACCATCAATCTCGGATCGAACACAAATGTGATCCATTGATTTTCTCTCGATCAAAATTTAAATCCACTAAGTTATGAAAGAATCATTGTTGACATCATCTTGGTCCTTTGAACATGTGGCAAATTTACACTGGTCAATGTTGTCCCTGATGTGGTAGGGGAGAAGACTACATGTCGTCAAGTGTGCTATGTTGTGCTACACCTTTAGTGGGTCCTATAAATGATGACATGGCCACCGGAGCAGTAATAATATGTGAAGAGCTTCGGTTGAGGTTGAATTTATGAGGCCCAATGTGTCAGTGGGTTGGTGATCTGGGGGCCCGGTGGGCCAGTGGGTTAGTGATCTAGGGGCCCAATATATCAGATATAAGATATTTGGACTTGGAGCTATTTGTAGGATTACAATCCTAGGGTCTGGTGATCCGGTGGCCTTCGGGATCTGAAATCAAAACTGGACTGTTAATCTGTGGTTGAGATTGAATGTGAGTCGTTGATCTATGCTCGACTAAAATTTAAATCCCTTAAGCTACGACAATGTCAATKTTGACGTCATCCTGGTCCCACRGAAAAGTGATGACTTTATATTAGTCCACATTGAAGCTAATGTGGCAAGGAAGCAAMCCACATGTCATTGAGCTAAKGCATGTTATTATGCGTCTCTCGTGGGTCCCCTCTTTCCAAGCGACATGTTTTTATTTACTTTGACGGGAACTTTCTGGTATGCCATTATGTCATTGACCCTTTTGCATATCCTTAGTGGAATGTTGGGTTGGATCCATGTTGGAGGCTAACGTGGCCACCGGATTGGAAGCAATCTGAGAATTCTTCGATTTCATTTTACTTTCATAGGCCTGGCGACCCCATGATCTTAGTGGATCTGGACCCCCTGATTATATTTGAACCGTTGATCATTTACCTGATCAAATCTGGATTGTTGATCGCCAATCACTAAAGGTCATGTATATGTGTGGTCCCACGAACATGTGGAATCTTCATATTGACTCTAAGTGTCCATGGTGGAATGTTGACATGGTGAAGGCTATTGAGTATCAAGGACTTAGCACGACATGCTCAAGAGTTTAACCTCCCAGTGACACTTGGGAGCTGCAAATAATCGTGAATCGTTGATCTAGGGCTAACAACCAATGTGATTCATTGATATGATCTCGACCAAATTCAAAATCCATTAAGTTACAATGGTTTCATTGCTAACGTTAGTAGGGTCCCACTGACACGTGGAAACCTTCTACTAGTTCACATTTCGTTGAGCTAGACATGTTGTCCAATGTCTCTGGTGGGTCCCCTATATCCATGTGGTAGATTTTGATTTGATATGACAAGCTCTTTGCTAGTATGCCACACTATCACTGGCCTTTGCAAGTATCCTTGATGTTAAGTTGATTCATTTCCGCGTGGGAGGCTAATGTGGCATCGAACTATCAAGGATCGAGGATTTGTGTTGCATCTTTATTGGATGCTTAAACATTCGGTTAGCTCAGTGGGACGATATGGGACCTGTCAACGGGATGAAATGTGGACCATTGATAATCTATATGATCAAATCTCAATCATTGATCTTCTACCAATCTAGCTCGCCCAAACTTGTTGATGGGATTAGATATAGATCATTGACCACACCTTTGATCAAATTCAAACCGTTGATATGTTTTTCCTGTAGGTACCACACATTTTGACGTGGACACCATATCGTAAATGATGTGAAGAATATTTTTTCTAGAGTGAACGTTCTTCTTTTCGCTAGAGTGAACGTCTTGGTGGCCTAGTGGGTTGGTGGCCCGGTGAACCCGGTGAGCTTGGTGGCCCAATGCATCGGTGATTGAGGAATTACAATGATATTCACTAAGGATTAAAACGTCCCAGTGGCCCGATGCACTTGGGGGGCGAAGACCAAATCTGAACCGTTTATATGCTTCGCTAGTAGGTCCCACACATGCTAATGTGGCAAGGGTTATCGGGACATTGGAGATTGAAAAAATCATAAGGCCTTAACATTTCAGTTAACTCTCAGAAGACTGGTGTCTGGTATACTAATATCATGCGTGTTCATGATGCAATACAATCATCAACTGTCAATCTACCTCACTGGTAACCATCTGATTGGTCGGATCCCACATGTTTATTGGCACTTGGTTCCTAGGCCTTGTAACTATGGTAAGCAGCATGGCTAATAAAACTTAAGCTCTTCAGGGATGTGATGGGCCTTGTTTGACCTCTGATAAGTGCGTGAGTGCTTAGATCTTGCCTTAGGTGCCTTAGGCATGGATTTTCTACTATTTTCTTCAATCTTCCTTGAAATAACTTGGCTCCTGACTGCCCAGAGGCTCTGCAATATTTCCCACTATCTCTAACTCGCTCATTCTTGACCTTGAAACCTTAGCGAAGTTTCATATCAATGGCAGGAACATATATGGTACTAACACATTCCATGCATTTATTTATGGGAGGACCCTCTCAACTACCACCTCGGGCTCAATAACTGTTGAGTGGAGACACTTCAACTACCCAATTTTTTGCATTCAATGATTTGGACTCGAGGGAAAAATGAATGGGATGTTTTCAAATTTAAACATCAACAAAAAGGATTTGGAAAGGGTGGCTTGGAATTATTTGCAAGGTGAACCCCCCAAATCCCTCTCACTATTCCTATCTCATAGTATCATGGTCCATGTAAGCACTCGTTCCTTAGTCAATTGCTGGTATTTTTATTAATGAAAAATAAAAATACATATACAATGTTTTTGGATTTACCTAGCTCAATTTGGCATAGTAATTAAATATTCATGCCAAAATAAACAATGATAAAATTAATTAATTACAATTTGAATAGGGGGTCAAAATGGGTATGTTACAGTACCTTAACATAGTACTAAAAAAAACAAAGGATTTTACTTTGAAAATATGACTAATGAGAAAGTACATACAACTAAACCAAGCAATAAAAAAAAATTAGGATGAAAACTTTAGTAGAGTGGATCTTTCACTCAATCTCTTAACCTTAATGTACAATTTGGGGTAAACATTCTTCTCACTAATTGGGAAATGCGTACCAAGTCATGTCAAATCTTGGGTCGTGCATACCAAGGAATGTCAAATATTGGGTCACATATGTGATAGGTGGAAACACTTATACTCCAAGCTTCAAGTAACCTAATTTTAATCTGGATAGATAAAATAACTATAGTAGAAGAACCATTTTACACTAGGAAAGATCGTATAGTAAAAAAGAACAATGAAGAAAGTACGCAATGATTTTACCAAAATGTCACCGAGAAAGAAGAATGGGAGTAATGGTCATATTTTTCAAGCTGGCCTAAGTGACATGTGTCCCTTGCCCAATTTTTGGATTAACTATGGAGTTTGAATATTAGGTGGAACAATAGCTTTACATAATTTCATTAAATGCATGTTGTACACCTTAACTCACAAATAGGAGAACTAAAGGATTTTACTTTACAAAATATGACTAATGAGAAAGTACATTCAACCAAATTGAGAAACAAGGGAAAAATAGGAATGAGAATTTGATTAGAATGGATCTTTTGCTCAACCTCTTTAATGACCAACAATTGAGAACAAACTAGTAGTTGTTCATACATTTATACATTTATGTCTAGTCTTTGATTGGAAATTAGAATAATGTGACACAGACCAAGTATTTGTGTCATTTCTATGTCAATCAAATATAAAAACCATTTTTCTCTACTAAGAAAAGATTCCAAAAACTCAAATAGACTTTAGATGTAGTTGCAATTCAACAAAGACTCCAAAAAAAATCATTCAATTAGATTTTAGATGCATTTGCAATTACACTTTCAAGATGAAGACTACGTTGCTAAAATACCTAAGGCACTTACTTTTTTTCCATAAATGAATGCCATCTATTCCAACATATATGGATGCATGAATCAAACTTTAATCAAAATAAACAAGAAAGAAAATAAGCAAAGTGACAATGATTAATTAAAAAGTAGTGATAAAAGAAAGAATGTGTACACTATTCACACTGAAACTTTGTGGAAAATAAAAAGATAATCTAATTTAAAAAAGTAAATTACTTGAAAAAATAAAATAATCTAATTAAAAAAGTAAATGATTGAGAAACATGTAACATGTGTTACTATGTATATGTGTCATGAGGAGCAAAAACTTGAAACTTTATAATCTAAAAAAGTAAATGATTTGAGAAACATGTAACATGTGCTATTATGTCCATGTGCCATGAGAAGAAAAATGTGAAAATTTATAATTCACCATGTGATCAATATTTGATAGTGATTCAATCAATACATTACGTCTACATGAAAAACTTTGACTCATATTTTTTCTTTATAGCGAATATATTCATGGTTGTAAAAGTAAAGCAGTATGGGACATATAAGTGTACCTAAAAGTAAAGCGGCATGGGACATATATGGAACATGTGTTACTCCACCTACAAAATAGACAAGGATTATCCTTTCTCTAGAAGATATATAGACTTCAATGAATAACCTAATTTAATAAACAATCCAAAGAAAGCATGAACTAAACTAAACTATGAAAATAAAAAATACTCAAATACTTTTAAAGCTAGGATGGGTTTCCTTCCTTGTAAGTTTGTATAATTCACTTAAATGGAGGAATGAAAAGAGCCATTGAATAAATTCCTGTGAATACAAGCAAGTGAGATCTAAGGAAACCACAAGGTGAAAGAATATAAGACAAACATATGTAAAAGAACTAAAAATCAAAATCAAAATAGAATATTAATGTTGAAAATCCTTGGAAAATAATAAAAGGGACTTTCCAAATCAAAGTGTGAGAGGGGGAGATCCCTACTAAACACCCAAAGAAGGTTGCCACTTATGGGGGATCTAAAACTCAAGAGAGGAGAGAAAGATTCAAAGCCAATTAACTTGTGTAAAGAAATTGCAATAAAATATGAGGAACTTATCAAGAGCATGAGAAGGATGGAATGGAATGGAGATGAGAAACAAAAGTCCTTGGAAAAGCCAAGATTACATGTCAGAAATTGAAGAACATTCCTAGCTTATGAGAATAGTTGAAGATATAGTGAAATTGCAAATAAGGACATTTATTTATAGTGAAAATAAATTGTTGGAGGAGAAAAATGCTAGACCTAATTTTAAGGGAGCTTGGGTTTTCACTTTCCATTGATGTTTAGGTTTAAACCACTCAATATATATGTATTATATAAGTATTGATGGGTGTTCCATGGATATTAGCAAGTAGGTATTGATAGATGTTTGAAAAATATTAACAAAAAGTGAGTTTTGTTGTGATAGTATGAAAATATCAATTGTGGAATGCACTAATCAATAAGTGGAATGGATAAGTGAAGAGGAAGAAAATAAAATAATCAACTCTAGAATTTAACTAATAAAAATGCACAAACAAAACAAAGAGAGACACAATAATCTATAAAAGGAATCTCTTATAACAAACACAATTAGAAGTCAAAAATAACCTAAAAAAGGAATCTCTTATAACAAACACAATTAAAAGTCAAAAATAACCTATAGAAGGAATCTCTTATAACAAACACAATTAGAAGTCAAAACTAAGAATGACAAATCAATAATGATCAAAATTAGTTAGACAACTCTAAAAGTAATCAAACTTTGATGAATAAACTTAAATAACCTATAGAAGGAATCTCTTATAACAAACACAATTAGAAGTCAAAACTAAGAATGACAAATCAATAATGATCAAAATTAGTTAGACAACTCTAAAAGTAATCAAACTTTGATGAATAAACTTAAGTAGACATATGGAGTCCACCATTACTCTATAAGCTAATCAAAGGCAACATCAAAACTAAAGGTGAATATCTAACACAATAAAGATAACACAATAAAGATAATAGAAACAATAAAAAACAATTCAATGTCCACTTATCTATCCACACAAGTTAGCTAGTTAAATCTTTTCATCCATTACTATACACATAGTTACAAATATTGTTTAGATTTTCTGAAAAATAATTCTGTTTTAATCATTATCCTCCTCCTTTAATAAAGGATTAAAAGGCTTTCATAAAATTCATTATCCTCCTCCTCCTTTAATAAAGGATTAAAAGGCTTTCCTAAAATTCATACCCAATATTCCAAGAAATACCAGTCTGGATTATAATGCTTTATGAACCTCAAATATGAGCTTGTAAGGTTGGCTTCCTATCTTGCATATGAATGTTCCAATATTTTACTAAAGTATGATGAAGAAAAAGTTTACACATTCAAATTATTGTACATAACATTATTGGCTGCCAAGTGAATCTCCTAAATTGGCTTTGCAATATTGGCCATTCAATCTATTTGCATCTGACTCATACATTCAAATACCATTAGTATTGGTCATAAAGCTGCATCTTTTGCAAATATAATTATTATGTAATTATACATACATGGGGCTTCTACCTGAGTTTTGTATTTTTCTGCATCCACATGTAGCCCAACAATAAATTTCTGATCCTTATTCCATTCAAAATCTACAAGTCATAAATGGGACTTGTTCAATGCTGAGTAGTTATATACTGGATGGTCTAATTTGACCTGCTCATTTTGTAGCCATATACAAAACCTTTGATTGAATATTTAAAGAAAATGGACAGGTTAAGAGCTCTGAGATTGACGCAACGCAGAAAATAGCTTGAGGAGTTGGTTGGCCTTCACCTTAGTGGCAGGCGAAGAAGAATCAATCTGCACCAACACCAGAAGCTTCTTGAATGCGCCCACCACCAGAGCCTCGTTCAGCACATCTCCCTCACCGGATTTGAGGCAAATTCTCCAGATAATCCCCACAGCATACTCATTGGCATTGTTGGATACGACCAGTAAGCTCTTGACAATGGCACGCAACGCCAGCGTATGATCGTCAATGGCAACCCGTCCTTCTGCTGTGGTCGAGAGGGCGTCCAGAATCCCTAGACATTTCTCACGCACCTTCTTGTCAACACCGCTGGAAAGAAGATCTGCCAATGCAGGAACTGCATCAGCAGCTTCTGCTATTTTCACTCTATTTCTGCTAACTGCACAGAGATTGTAGAGAGCGTTGAGACTGGCGATTCGGGCTTCAGATGCATAATTCTCGTAGTCCTCGACACCATCATCAGATTCTCCTTCCACGAGGCTTATCAGCGATTCAATGATAGGCCCCCTCAATCCAATTTCTCTGGCAGAAGCTCTATCCCTGGTTAGGGATTCAACGAGAATCGCAGCATTCAATCTAGTTTCCATATGTTCCCCATGGCCCAACAAGAGTTCCATAGATTTCATCACTTGGGGTCCTCTCAGACGCTGTTTAATGGCGTCATCGAGAGAAAAACAGACTAAAACTCCAGCCACTTGTCGTAAGGTCTCTATGCTTTGCTGATTAAGGCAGAGCTCTGCCAAAACTGGCAGAACACCCACAGCTTGCATATTTTTTCGATTTCGTTCGCTTACTTTGGCTAGAGACTTCAATTTCCTGAGAGCATCCAAGGCCTTGTTGTCGTCGTTGATATCTTCCATGATGCAACGTATTTTAGAGGGGTCGGCAGGGGATGTAGGTGTGGGAATCCTGTCGAAGCCCTTGGCTACGCACCATTCTTGTATGAGCCTTCGAAGGGTATGATTGGGGACGAGATCCTGGTTCTGCAGACGCTCCATGGTCGCCGGGCACCTCTCGTTTCCATCGTCCAGCCATTTCTCTATGCTGCACCGGTCATAGGTCACTCCTGTACAAAGACTCACCGGGTCTTTCATTATCTCCAACGAAATTGGGCATCTGAAGAATGGGGGGATAAAGGTCGAGATTCTCAAATCATCCCTCTTCCCTCCGCGCGCTGCTGATTCCAAAGGTCCCATTGATACGATCCTCGAGTTATATATATATATATAATTCTTTGGCAAAGTGTAGCCCAGGCTGCAAAAGCTGATCTTAAAGAGTTTTTATCGAGGATGGTTAATGAAAAACTGTATCTGAAATTGTTCGGAGAATTGAAGCCCCAGAGAATGAATTGAATTGAGTTGAATTGGGATGGGTGGGATCTTATAAGAGAGCAGAGAGGCGAAGAATAGGGCTTTGAAAGTTTCCAAGGGATCCGCGTTTTTGAATATTTAAACACGTAATAATGCCGACTTCCATGGGCTTTGAGTGGAATGTTGGTTTATTTCTTCTTAAAATAGCATTCCCACAGCCTGCCCTTTTGACTTTACTATGTTTGAATTTTACGTTCAAAGGGAATGGATTTCAAAGCCCGGGTCCGGGCGGCATTCTGGTGCTAAAATACAACGACCTGCTCATACTTGCTTTTCAACTTTGCATCGGTCAATGGAAAAAAACTTAAAATAAATGAGTCGACCGACTTGGTGCAGCGTAGCGTCAACTGAATGACTTTGACCATGTTGAAATAGTCTTCTTTCGTTTTGAAATAGTCGCAAACTGGACGGTCGTCGCGGATTGCGGAACGCGGCAACCGACTATTCCATGCAAATTTAGCGCTATGACTGTTTATCTTTGCTTATCCGTGTACACGTACACGACCAAGGATCCGTTGTGGTGTAACTACATTTTTTTTATTTTTTTTTTATTTTGGTGGAAATCCAAATGGTAGTTTGAGTATCAGAACATTCCACACTTATCTTAATTGTGCATTCCAATAGTGGTATCAGAGCCTATAGTTCTTAAGTCATGCATTATCCTATGGTGGTTTTTTCATAGCCTAATGTGAATTTGGTTTATTTTCTTGGTGTTTTTTCCTTCAGTGTGCAAGTCTCTCCATGTGCCCTTAGTTCTGTTTATTCTGTCAGGTTGGATGTTCCTCTCCCATAAACGATTATCTAATGTCTTCCATCTACGCCTTTAATTATTATTCCCTCTAAGAAAATGTTACTCTACCATCTGCATTCTTGTCTCTGTACAAGTGTTACTCTGAAAACCCTAACGTGTAGATTCCTCAACGACCATAATCCATTATGGCGTTGCTTTCAAACTTTTGGTGTATGTTTATGAATTATCCATTTAATCATTTATCCTTCAATTGAGCATAACTAATTAGGGTTTGGATAATTGGACTCTTTTTGTCCGAGGGTAATGACATTGTTGTAGCCGTCGCTTCTCTCTTCGTTATGATTCCTAGGGTTTCACCACTTGACAAGCCAACTCAACATCCGATCCCATTCTTTCGATCATTGCAATTATGGGCTAAAAAAAAATTGATGTCATGATTGAGCAGTCTTTGTAACAGTGAAGGTCTCGTTCCCATTCCCATTTTTGAACAGGTCTTTTCTCATCACCTTCTTTCTCGATCCTTCATCTCCATTCTCATTGGTCTTTCCCTGTGAAATCCTTTGTGTGGCTCGTATTCAAGACGAGACTCATCCGAGATTCATATGTTCCAGCCCTCTAATCCGTAAATGATATTTTAAAGACTTTGGTTAAGTTTATGCATGAGTTACTTTATCATTTAGAAATTGAAGGGAAGAAGAAGATTTAATGAAAGAATGTTGCAACCATCATAAATAATGCAGAACAAAAAGTAAACATTAAGAACGACAAACCATAATGCCAAAGCTTGTTAACGGAGTTTGAGAAAGTTGCCTACGTCTCCGGGTCTTTGTCTCAGTGGGGGAGGATTTCTTATTAATATTCAATGATTCAAAAATACATCAGAAGTACATCAAATGGATTACAAACTGGTATGGCTATGTTCTGCTCAACCTCAGGAATCCAACACAACTGACGGCACTGAAAAAGGCTGAGCGTAGCTCTCGGAAGTGGCCTCCAAAATTCGCTTCCTCAATGGCTTCCCTACATAGAAATATGGCTTAAGCTTTACAACTTGGCATAATTCTACTAATATGAACCACTTTGATTGTCAAGAACACCTGGTTTATATAGAATTTTGGTTGGGGATCCTATCCCAACTTCCTCCCAAGATCTCGCCTCAAATCAGGCTCCAGATCCTCCAATAATGGGCAAAATCCCATTAAAATCAGCATAAAATCAACAAAAATCCAAATACTATAGTCCAAAAACCCACTTTTGCAAAAAATGTGCGCCAACCCCTTTTCTCCATGCCCCTGGTCGTATGGATGGTCGTGTGGCCACGCACTAAGCGCCTGCGCCTGCGCCCTAGTCCTTCGGCCATGGTCCTTGGCCCATGGTTGCTTGGAAGGCATGTGGCCTCGGGCTGGGTCAACACCTATCCCGCCCCCCCTTTCAGCGCCAGGGCTTGCGTCCTGGTCGCGTGCTAGCCCTCGTCCATCAGGGCTTATCCTCAATCTCTTGCACTATGCTACAACAAAAGGATAATGTCCTAGTTGTTATAATAATAAACATGTGTGCCAGGGTGGTTAGCACAGAGAGGTGGGGTTGTTGTCTATGCCAGAGGTCGGGGGTTCGAGCCCGATGGAGTGCAACCAATTTTGACCCAAGCCTCATTGGACCGATCCAGGGTTCCACGTGGCATCCTGTGATTGGGCCACATGTCACCTCATGATTGGACCGTACCAAACTAGTCAGTGAATAGTCACCCTGCACAATCAACACACCTGCCACGTGTCACGCCCGGAGCTTGCCACATCATTTCCACCATACCTTTCCACGTGTCATATGTACCCTGCCATGTGTCACGTTCTAATCCTGCCACGTCATTGTATGGACTGCCATGTCAGCTTCCGTATAGTCTAGTCATTTGCCACATCAACACTCGAAAATGCCAAAAGTGCCTAACACATGTCACGCTCTAGTGTTGCCACATCAACATGATGACATCATCATGACGTCATGATGGTGTCATTTTCGATGTCATGATGGCGTACTGTTGACGTCATCATGACATGGACTGTTGACTGTTGACTTTTTTGTGCATGTTTGGGAAAAAAGTTTAGATCGCCATAACTTCGTCATACGGTGTCCATTTTCGAAAAAAAACGTACTTTCAGAATCGACACGACGAGCCCTATGCAATGGTGATGGTTTATTTTGATTCCAAGAAATTTGAAATTTTGGCCTTCCTGGATCCATTTTGGATCATTCCTCCCCTTTAAGACCTTTTTGTCTTCCAAAAGGATATTAACCAGAGATCAAGTGCGGGATAGGCCTCCCCCCTTGTCTTTTGTCTTCAAACTATGTCTTGTGTACTTGTCACATCACAATCAATTGCACAATAACCATGAAAACTGAAATCATATTGTGACCCATTTGAATTCATTCACATCTTACTGAATCCACTACCATCCATGTAGTAAACATTAGCAACGATAATATCAGAAATATGACTGAAAAAAAACCAATATTTTTGATGGGGTTGCACGGAATTAACTTATCTTGAAGCAAAGTATGATTGAACTCCCATCCTACAACCATCTCATGTTCATGCTTAAGATCAACTGCTTTACTTGGCACAATTATAGGTGTATTGCTTGCATAAGAAAAATTATTTAATTGTTGCATTGTTAGAAGATATTGATTTGCTTTTATATGATGATAATGTACAACATAGTCATGTCCTTTCTTAAACAAGTTATATTGATTATGTTTCCCTATAGAAGATTGCTTTGTGATCATACAAATAAGGGTTCCCTAAGACCATTCCACATGTTTCTAGAAGCATCACATCACATATTACTTCATCCACATACTTAGCTGTAATTGTAAACTTTATGATACATCGCTTTGTTATGGACAATTGGTGATATTTGCTTATCCAATTTAGTGAATAGGGTTTGTGATGCATCTTAGTTTTTAATCCCAATTGTTTAACCACTTCCTCTAAAATTAAGTTAGATTGAGATCCACTATCTATCAATGTGTCGATATTGGTATGTTTCATAATGACCCTTATATGAAGCAATTTACTTCTTGAATCAAAACCATCACCAACTTTACCTGTCAAACCAACTGCTATGATTTTAGACTCAACACCTTAATTTGACCCCAAGTCTGTTGGTCATGTTGTTGTTGCAACTTTTTGCCTCCCTTTCCTCTATTTGAACCACTTCGATCTCTTCTATGGGTGCAATTGCCAGCAATGTTCATCATTGTGCCCTTGTTTTGTGCAATGCTTGTAAGAGAGCTTCTCTTCCTTCACTGTCGTTGAGTTTTCTTTCTTCCCATTCCCTTTGCCTTTGCCTTCTTTCTTTGAAGATGATTCCCCTGATACACTAACTCCAGTTTTTCTTGTTTCAATATATGTTTCTTGAACATAAACCTCATCAAGATTATTAGGTCCAAACATAAATATAGTATTTCGAATATAAGCAGGAAAACCTTTTATATACTTCATAAGTGTTTCTTGTGTAGTCAATGGAACATCTAACATCAAATCCATCTTACGAAATTCATATGTATATTCCTGCACCGATTTTCCTTTTCTTAACTTAAGACTTTTCCATTCAATTAAATCCTTTTCCTTATATCTCAATGGATAGAACTGTTTTCTAAGTGAGGAAATAAAATCATGCCATGATGGAAAAATCTTACCAACTTATTGAGTTCCATGTTGCATCTTACTTTGCCAACAAATGAGAGTTGTGCCTTCAAGACGAAGCGATGTCAATCTGATTTTGGTTATCTTTGATTTGTTTCACATTACAATATACTTCCATCTGTCTAACCTAGTTATCAAGTTTCTCAGCATTAACTTTTCCATCATACATAGACAAAAAAAAAATTACATCAAGTTTAAGTAATGGCATATCAAGCTTATGTTTACGAGAATGTTTTCTTGAAGAAGTAAGATTTGAACTTGTACTTGAAGAAGAAGATGATGAAGGAGGTGAAGGAGGAGATTTTGAAGGGTCCTCTCCTTCTTCACTTTTGTCTTGATTTTAATACTCCCCTTGAGCCGGTATCTTCTGTTCCAAATAATCATCATACAATACTTTTACCATCTCTGACATGGCAAAGAAAGTTCTTTGAAACTTTCTTTCGTTTTGAGAAATTCCTTCTTTCGATGCCATCTTATCACTTTGAGAGGTCCTCTTTCTTGTTCCAATCTCAAGATATCCTTCTACAATCTCTCCTTCACCATGACTTAGCTTTTCCCTGGTAATCATGCAAACTCAAACAACCAACTGTCAACATGCTCTAGTACCACTTGATCCGTAAATGATCTTTTAAAGACTTTGGTTAAGTTTATGCATGAGTTACTTTACCATTTAGAAATTGAAGAGAAGAAGAAGATTTAATGAAAGAATGTTGCAACCATCATAAAGAGTGCAGAACATAAAGTAAACATTAAGAACAACAAACCATAACGCCAAATCTTGTTAACAAAGTTTGACAAAGTTGTCTACGTCTCTGGGCCTTTGTCTCAGTGGGAGAGGCTTTCTTATTAATCTTAAATTCTTCAAAAATACATCAAAAGTACATCAAATTGATTACAAACTGATATGGTTGTGTTCTTCTCGACCTCAAGAATCCAACACAACTGACGGCACTGAAAAAGGTTGAGTGTAGCTCCCGGAAATGGCCTCCAAAGTTCGCTTCCTCAATGGTTTCCCTGTATAAAAAATGGCTTAAGCTTCACAACTTGGAATAATTTTGCTAATCTAAACCTCTCTAATTATCAATAACACATGTTTTATATATAATTTTTGTTGGGGATCCTATCCCAACTTCCTCCCAATATCTGGCCTCAAATCGGGTTCTAGATCCTCCAATAATGGGTAAAATCCCATTAAACTCAACATAAAATCAACAAAAATCCAAATACTATAGTCCAAAAACCCACTTTTAGAAAAAATGCATGCTAACTCCTTTTCTCCATGCCCATGTTTGTATGGATGGACATGTGGGAACGTGTTAAACCCTTGTGCCCTAGTCCTCTGGCCCTGGTCCTCGACCCTTGGTCGCTTGGAAGGCATGTGGCCTCGGGTTGGGTCAAAACCTATCACACCCCCCATTTTAGCTCTAGGTCTCACGCCTTGGTCACATGCTAGCCCCCATCGATCGAGGCTTATCCCCAATATCCCACATGATGCTACAACAAAAGGATAATATCTCGATTGTTATAACAAGAAACATGTGGATCAGGGTGGTTAGGGCATAGAGGTGGGTTCGTTGTCTATGTTGGAGGTTGGGGGTTCGAGCCCGATGGAGTGCAACCAATTTTGACCCAAGCCTCATTGGCCCGATCAAGGGTGTCACGTGGTTCCCTATGATTGGGCCATGTGTCACCTCATGATTGGACCATACCAAACTAGTCAGCACACGATCACCCTGCCAGTCACCCTGTACAGTTAGCACACCTGCCACGTGTCATGCCCGAAGCTTGCCATGTTACTACCACTTGCCAACCACAACCTGCCACGTGTCATCTGTACCCTGCAACACGTCACGACCTGATCCTTCCACGTCACTGTATGGACTGCCACGTCAGCATCCATACAGTCCAGTCATCTGCCACATCAGCACTTGAAAACGCCAAAAATACCTGACACGTGTCATGCTCTGGTGCTGCCATGTCAACATGAGGATGCCATCATGACATCATGCTAAAATCATCTTCCATGTCATGATGACGTACTGTTGATGTCAACAGTATGGACTATTGACTTTGACTTTTTTTTTACCTATTTGGGAAAAAGTTCAGGTCTCCATAACTTTGCCATACGGTGTCCATTTTCGAAAAATAACATATTGTCGGAATCGACACAACGAGCCCTACAAGATGGTGCTAGTTTCATTCGATTTCGAGAAATTTAAAATTTTGGCCTTCTTGGATCCATTTTGGATCACCCTCAATGCAACTACACCAAACACGCTCCTGTCAATTGACCTAATTTCTTCACTCGTATGGTGTTCAAGCAACTTGTCCTTTGTGTTATTTTTTAATGGTGACATTGCCTAGAGATGAACTAGAGACCTTCAAGTCCCATCCATAATACCAATACACCACACTGATCTTGGAGATTATGGGCGTGAACTAGATAACGAACCTGCCTATGTGTCGATATATAAAAAATGGCGACAATCCTGTGCATCCTCGTCCTCTATCAATTTGCTCGGCCATAATGCATGTTATTCTTTTCCATTCAATCGTACTCACTTGAACTATCGATGTAGTGTGATTCTGTTTACTACTTGCGATTTGGTGAACATAACTTTGTAGTGTGACTCTCCTTATTATATCGAAATATAACTAAGATGTGGGTGGAAAAGGAGGCGACCCATTACGACATGCATTCCAATAGTGATATTGGAGCTTATAGTTCTTAAGGCATGCATTATCCGATGGTGGTTTTTCCATAGCCCAATGTTAATCTGGTTTATTTGGTTTATTCCCTTGGTCCTTTTTCCTTCAGTATGCAACTCTGTCCATGTGCCCTTAGTTCTGTTTATTTCGTCAGGTTGGATGTTCCTCTACCAGAAACGATTGTCTAATGTCTTCCATCTACGCCTTTAATTATTATTCCCTCTAAGAAAATGTTACTGTACCATTTGCATTCTCATATCTGTACAAGCGTTACTCTAAAAACCATGACATGTAGATTCCTCAACGACCATAATCCATTATGGCACTGCTTTCAAACTTTTGGTGTATGTTTATGAATTATCCATTTGATCATTTATCCTTCAATTGAGCATAACTAATTAGGGTTTGGATAATTGGAGATTTTTTGTTCGAGGGTAATGGCATTGTTGTAGTCATCACTTCTCTCTTCATTGTGATTCCTAGGGTTTCACCACTTGATGAGCCAACTCAACATCTGATCGCATTCTTTTGATCATTGCAATTATGGACTAAAAAAAAATTGTTGTCATGATTGGGCAGTGGTTGTAACAATGAAGGTCTCGTTCTCATTCCCATTTTTGAACAACTCTTTCCTCATCGCCTTCTTTCTCAATCCTTCATCTCCATTCCCATTGATATTTCACTTTGAAACCCTTTGTGTGTCTCGTATTCAAGATGATATTCATTTGAGATTCATATGTTCTAGCCCTCTGATCCGTAAATGATCTTTTAAATACTTTGGTTAAGTTTATGTGTGAGTTACTTTACCATTTAGAAATAGAAGGGAAGAAGAAGATTTAATGAAAGAATGTTGCAGCCATCATAAAGAATGCATAAAAAAAAGTAAACATTAAGAACAACAAACCATAACGCCAAATCTTGTTAACAAAGTTCAGGACTATTTGACAAAGTTGCCTACATCTCAGGGGCTTTGTCTTAGTGGGGAAGGATTTCTTATTAATCTTCAATGCTTCAAAAATACATCAGAAGTACATCAAATGGATTACAAACTGGTATGGATGTGTTCTGCTCGACCTTAGGAATCCAACACAACTGACGACACTGAAAAAGGATGAGCGCAGCTCTTGGAAATGACCTCCAAAGTTTACTTCCTCAATGGCTTCCTTGCATAAAAAATGGCTTAAGCTTCAAAACTTGGCATAATTCTACTAATATGAACCTCTCTGATTGTTAAGAACAGCTGGGTTATATATAATTTTGGTTGGGGATCCTATCCCAACTTCCTTCCAAGATCTGGCCTCAAATCGGGCTCCAGATCCTCCAATAATGGGCAAAATCCCATGAAAATCAACATAAAATGAACAAAAACCCAAATACTATAGTCCAAAAACCCACTTTTGGAAAAAATGTGCACCATCCCCTTTTCTCCAGGTCCCTCTTCGTATGGATGTCGATGTGGCCATGCGCTAAACACATGCGCCCTAGCCCTTCGACCCTTGGTCGCTTGGAAGGCATGTGGCCTTAGGCTGGGTCAACTCCTATCGTGCCCCCTGTTTTAGCTCTAGGTCTCGCGTCCTAGTCGCGTGCTAACCCCCGCCGACTGGGGCTTATCCCCAATCTCCCGCACTATGCTACAACAAAAGGATAATGTCCTGGTTGTTATAACAAGAAACATGTGTGCCAGAGTGGTTAACGCATAGAGGTGGGGTTGTTTTCTATGCTAAAGGTCGGGGGTTCGAGCCCAATGGAGTGCAACCAATTTTTACCTAGGCCTCATTGGAATGATCCGGGGTGCCATGTGACACCCTGTGATTGGGCCACATGTTACCTCATGATTGGACCATACCAAACTAGTCAGCGTGCCAGTCATCACACCTACCATGTATCATGCCTAGAGCTTTCCACATCACTGCCACCTGTCACCCTACCTTGCCACATGTGATCTGTACCCTGCCATGTGTCACGTCTTGAGACTTCCATGTCACTGTATGGACTACCACGTCAACGCCCATATATATAGTCCAGTCATTTGCCACATCAACACCAAAAATGCCAAAAATGCCTAACACGTGTCACACTCTGGTGTTGCCACATCAATATGATGACATCATCATGAAGTATTGTTGACATCAATAGTACAGACTATTGACTTTGACTTTTTTTGCATGTTTGGGAAAAAGTTAAGATCGCCATAACTTCTCCATACGGTGTCCATTTTCGAAAAAAAACATACTGCCAGAATGCACGACGAGCCCTATGTGATGGCGATGGTTTCTTCTGATTCCGAGAACTTTTAATTTTTTTCCTTCCTGGATCCATTTTGGATCATTCCTCCCCATTAAGACCTTTTGGTCCTCCAAAAGGATATTAACCAGAGATCAAGTGTGGGATAGGCCTCCCCACTTGTCCTTTGTATTTAAACTATGTACTGTGTACCTATCACATCACAATCAATTGCATAATAACCATGACAATTGAAATCATATTGTGAGCCATTTGAACTCGTTCACATCTTATTGAATCCACTACCATCCATGTAGAAAACATTAGCAGCGATAATATCAGAAATATGACTAAAAATGAACCAATATGTTTGATGGGCTTGTACGACATTAATTTATCTTGAAGCAAAGTATGATTGAACTCCCATTCTACAACCATCTCATGTTCATGCTTAAGGTCAACTGCTTTACTTGGCACAATTATAGGTGTATTTCTTGCATAAACAAAATTATTTAATTGTTCCATTGTTAGAAGAGATTGATTTGCTTTTATATGATGATAATGTACAACATATTCATTGCCTTTCTTAAACAAGTGATCTTGATTATGTTCCATGTGGAATATTGCTTTGTGATCATATAAATAAGGGCTTCCTAAGACCATTCCACATGTTTCTAGCAGCATCACATCACATATTACTTCATCCACATACTTAGATGTAATTGCAAACTTTATGATACATTGCTTTGTTATGGGAAATTTGTGATTTTTTCTTATCCAATTTAGTGAATAGGATTTGTGATGCATCTTAGTTTTTAATCCCGATTGTTTAACCACTTCCTCTGAAAATAAGTTAGATTGAGATCCACTATCTATCAATGTGTCGATCTTGGTATGTTTCCTAATGACCCTTATATCAAACAATTTACTTCTTGAATCAAAACCATCACCAATTTTACATGTCAAATCAATTGCTGTGATTTTAGACTCATCACCTGAATCTGACACCAAGTATGTTGGTCATGTTGTTGTTGCAACTTTTTGACTCCCTTTCCTCTATTTGAACCACTTCGATCTCTTCTCTGGGTGCAATTTCCAACAATGTTCATCATCGTGCCCTTCTTTCTTGTAATGATTGCAAGAGAGCTTCTCTTCATTCACTGTTATTGATTTTTCTTTCTTCCCATTCCCCTTGCATTTTCCTTATTTATTTGAAGATGATTCCCCTGATACACTAACTCCAGTTTTTCCCGTTTCAATATATGTTGCTTGAACATAAACTTCATCAAGATTATTAGGTACAAACATAAATAAAGTATTACGAATATAAGAAGGAAAACCTCCTATATACTTCATAAGAGTTTCTTGTGTAGTCAATGGAACATCTAACATCAAAGACATCTTAAGAACAACAAATCATAATGCCAAAGCTTATTAACGGAGTTCAACAAAGTTGCCTACGTCTCCGGGCCTTTGTCTCAGTGGGGGAGGCTTTCTTATTAATATTCAATTCTTCAAAAATACATCAGAAGTACATCAAATGGATTACAAACTAATTTGGTTGTGTTATGATCGACCTCAAGAATCCAACACAACTAACAGAATTGAAAAAGGTTGAGCGTAGCTCCTTGAAATGGCCTCCAAAGTTCTCTTCCTCAATGGCTTCCCTACATAAAAAATGGCTTAAGCTTCAAAATTTGGCATAATTCTGCTAATCTGAACCTATTTGATTGTCAAGAACACCTGGTTTATATATATTTTTGGTTGGGGATCCATCCCAACTTCCTCCCAAGATCTGGCCTCAAATCGGGCTTCAAATCCTCCAATAATGGGGAAAATCCCATTAAAATCAGCATAAGATTAACAAAATTCCAAATACTATAGTCCAAAAACCCAATTTTGGCAAATTGTGCACCAACCCCTTTTCTCTAGGCCCCTGTTTGTATGGATGGGCATGTGGCCACATGCTAAACACGTGGGCCCTAGTCCTCTCTCCCTGGTCCTTGGTCCCTCGTCGCTTGGAAGGCATGTGGCCTCGGGCTGGGTCAACACCTATCACACCCCCCCTTTTAGCTCCAAGTCTCATTCCCTGGTCACGTGCTAGCCCCCGCTGACCGGGGCTTATCCCCAATTTCCCACATTATGCTACAACAAAATGATAATATCTCGGTTATTATAACAAGAAACATGTGCACCAGGGTGGTTAGCACATAGAGGTGGGGTTGTTGTCTATGCTGAAGGTCGGGGGTTTGAGCTCAATGGAGTGCAACCAATTTTGAACAATGCCTCATTGGCCCGATCCGAGGTGCCACACGGTGCCCTATGATTGGGCCATGTGTCACCTCATGATTGGACCGTACCAAACTAGTCAGCGCATAGTCACCCTGCCATTCACCCTGCACAGTCATCACACCTGCTACGTGTCACGCCCAGATATTTCCATGTCACTTCCACCTGTAAACCATACCCTGCCATGTGTCATGCATACCCTACCATGTGTCACGACCTGAGCCTTCCACATCACTATAAAGAATGCCATGTCAGCGTCCGTATAGTCCAGTCATCTGCCACATCTGCACCCAAAATCGCCAAAAATACCTGACATGTGTCATGCTCTGGTGTTGCCACATCAGCATGATGATGTCATCATGAAATCATGCTGACATCCTCTACTATGTCATGATGACATATTTTTGATGTCAACAATACAGACTATTGACTTCAACTTTTCTTTTACCTGTTTGGGAAAAAGTCCAGATCACCATAACTTCGCCATATGGTGTCCATTTAAAAAAAAAACATATTGTTGGAATCGACATGACGAGCCCTACAAGATGGCTATAGTTTCATCCAATTCCGAGAACGTTGAAATTTTGGCCTTCCTAGATCCATTTTGGAACACCCTCAATGTAAATACACCAAACACGCCCCCTTCAACTGACCTAATTTCCTCACACGTATGGTGTTCAAGCAACTTGTCCTTTGTGTTATTTTTTAATGGTGATGTTGCCTAGAGATGAACTAGAGATCTTCAAGTCCCATCCATAATACCACTACACCACACTAATCTTGGAGATTATGGGCATGAACTAGATAACAGACCTGCCTATGTGTCGACATATCAAAAGTGGTGATAGTATTTTGCATCGTGATCCTCTCTCGGTTTGCTTGGCCATAATGCATGTTATTTTTTCCATTCAATCACACTCACTTGAACTATCGATGTAGTGTGAGTTTGTTTATTACTTGCGATTTGGTAAACATAACTCTGTAGTGTGAGTCTCCTTATTAGATTGAAACATAACTAAGACGTGGGTGGAAAAGGAGGCGACCCATTACATTGAATCTATCTCTTGCACACACATCGACTCCTCTCTTTTTCAATGAAAACTAGAGGCATCCATATCCACATGGGTTGCGGATGACACACAATGCATAAGCTATCCAAAGAAAGAAGAATAATACTGGCGTCAACCTCAATATATTTGCCCTCAAGTTTTTTATCTTCGACCAAAGCTCGGAGGGTCGTGACAACACCACTCCTATCTTGTTACACTAGGTGAAATAGAGTGGGCATCACTTCTTGAATAGCTTCCCACACGGCTCGTACTATTTGCAGTGGCGTACATATCGTCATTTTTTCTTGTGTATTGAAGTTTAAAAAATCAACATAATTTAGACCTAAATGATGGCGGCTCCTTCAGATGATTCTATCATGCAGAGGTGGCCAATATAATCAATTATGAAATGAGATATACACATAGATGAGATGCAGGGATATCATCCCAAGATACTTGTCATGTGATCCATTTGTTTCTTGCAATTTCAAAGTCTATTGATAATGCCAATGTATATATTTTAAATGACATTCAAGATATCCTTCAAAACATTAATGCATTAAGGTAATGTTTGAGTTCCCGACAAGTAGTTTTTAAGTTTCATGTGTGCATGCATAACCTCGCATCCATGACATATGTATATGAGTTGCAAGGGACCCTCAAAGTCTACTGCAACAAACCATTGGCATACTTCCTTATCAAGGCATAGGTTCCGGATCTATATCCATGCCCTCCAATCATTCAAAAACTTTGGCCTCCTAGACAACACACAAACAACTGCTTGAAATTGACAACACATTCACTAGAATCAAGGTATACTTGCAAATAGTTTTTCTTTGTACGTTTACTTGTGTCTTTCTCTGTAAATGGGTGCATTTTTTGTAGCATCCGAAACCCTTCATTTGTTTAGTTTTCATTGTAAAATCGGGGTGGAGTAGTAAGAAACCTTATGAGGTCTGAGATATGGCCCAAGTTGAGGAACTTTTAGAGTTATTGAACACTATAATCCTCTCTTCTCTGGACATTACAGTCATCATTGAAAAAACAATTTGCATTATGTTGTGATCTACTTGCAAGTTTCACAAAATAAGGAAGCACTACTTCAAACTCATACTCATCTTCTTCACGATGCACTTGAGCAACAAAATCTTTGACAACCTTTTGAACTAGTCCATGTTCATAACCCTCTTTTCGAAGATGATGAAGAAGATGATGGCGATTTAGACCAACATCTAGTGCAACAACCACTCAGTAAACTAGCTCTAGGTTTAAGTATAGATCAACTTCTTATTTCCAAGCAGATCACCAGACCTTGGGAAGAAATTGTAATATCCCTAGATCTACAGATCAAAATATACGCCTCAACTGTCGACTATTAGTTGTTGAAACTGATACTCTTTGGGATTTTTTATGCGGTTAAAAGTTTTTCTTTGTGTTTCAATGGTTCTGAATGTGTTTCTTGTGTTTAAAAATATATAATCAAACATGCAATAGATATAAAACACACAACAACTATGACCAAGTATATTATGAAATATGAATGAAGGTATAATACCGCATGCGGGGAAAATAAATGAATCTCTCAACTAGATCAAGACTAGATGGATCTTAGCTGGAATACACACAACAATGCTAAATCAAAATACCTAGAATTAAGGATGACGCTGGATCATTGGATGAGAAAGATGAACTATTGCATGCTATGACAACTCACACGACAACTGCTGCAAGACTGGAATGTTTTCCCTGGTGGATAAAATCCTCGGATAACCCTTAAATTTGTCTCAAATTGTGCTCCTTAACATCAAATACCCTCTCAGTGACTATTTTCCTGAATATCTTCCCTCTGCTAATCTGTACGGACCCTGGATGGGATCCCCTAGGGGGGTTTCACCCCTCCTCAGCTGAAATCATGCACCCTAGTGAGTCCACCATTAGAATCTAACTGTAATTATCTCAATACAAGCACCCTGGACTCCTCTGAACTTGTTCGGAAGGTTTTCCATGGATCTGGTATGATGATCTCTCTAGAACCCAGAATGTGCCTCCCCAAGTGTTGTGCCCTCAATAGCTGACTGGTGTACCCTAGATGATTCCTTTGTCAGAATATGACGAGTAATATATCAAAATATACACCCCTAATTACTCTCAACTAGGTTAGAAGGAAATATTTGTATTCTCCCTGGTTGGGACATGCTAAACCTATGAGTCTCCTAGCACTTGCACCCTCACCCTGATGAAGTGCGCACTCGTTGTCTAAACCTCTAAAACTGTTGTTGCAAAATGATGAAAGATCCAGATAATATTCTCGGTGACTAGGGTGTGTCTCTCAACATTGAAATCAACCCACTGGTGTCTTCCTCCTAGAATCTACAATCTCCACTAATTTTATTGAACCTATGTTTTCTCCTCAGAGCTCAAATGTCAAATCATAAACTGTGATAATGAGTAATTAGGTGGCTTTTCCCTTCATATATCCACTCAAACCCTAATTATCTGTTGACCTCTATATTTATCTCCTTCACTTAGGCGCCCCTCTATTTTTAGCCCAATTCACTTAAAAGGTGCTTTTCCCACTTTTCACGTAATGTCACTTTCGAAATATAACATTCCCTAGTGAAATGACACCAAATGACCATATTTCCCATGTTTCTCCCTTTCTATTGTCTAAAAGGGGATGTTTGTACTACTAATCCATCCTCTCTGGAGATCCTACTCAGAAAGGGACATTACAACCCTCCCTTCCCAATATTTCTTGTCCTCAAGCAACATCAATCTAGGGTGCTACAAAATATGCTCACTATCCCAAGTAGCATCCTCTATTGGAAGCCCCCACCATTTGACCAAAAACTCCCTAGTGACCATGCTCCTCAACCTCCACTCTTTGAACTTTAAAACCTCATGAATAACTAACTCCAACTGCCCCTCCTCATCCAAAGGTGGAATCTCCTTTGAAGTGTTGATGAATTGTCCCACGGATTTCTTAAGACAAGAAAGGTGGAACACAATGTGAATCTAGCTCCCCTATGGTAAATCTAGCTTGTAGGCCACTTCGCCTACCCTATGTATGACCCTGTATGGCCCATAGAACCTGGGATTGAGATTCTCTACCCCGCTCTTCTTCATAGATTAATTCCTATATGGTTGTAGCCTCAGGAATACTAGATCCCCAACCTCAAAGCTACGCTCCATATTTTTCCTGTTTGCATTCACCTTTTGTTGATTCTGTGTAGTCTGTAGATTCTATTTTAGTACCTTAAGAATATTTTGAATCTCTGCTATCCATTCCTTAGCCTTGGGATCCCGATTTTCTCCAAAAACCAAGTCAATCAAAGTGGGAGAATCATACCCATATAATCCTCTGAACGGGGCCATACCTATGGACATGTGGAAGGTAGTGTTGTAACAATGCTCTCCAAGATGTAACCACCTTACCCACACTCTTTGTTTTCCACTAGCATAGTTCCTCAAGTAACCCTCTACCCAATAGTTGAATATCTTCATCTACCCATCAGTCTGGGGGTGGTAACTGGTGTTGGGTGTCTACTCTATCCCCACCAATCTGAATAACTCCCTCCAAAATGTGTCGATGAATCGACTATCTCTGTCGTTAACGATGCTCTGGGGAAACCTGTGAAGTCTTAAAACCTCCCCAAAGAATAGATCTGCCACCTGCATTGCGCTGTAATCTATAGGAATCACATAGAAATGTGAAAACTTGGTCAATCTTTCGACCACTACATAAATACAATCCTTACCCTGAGCTTTGGGTAGGCTTGTAATGAAGTCCATGGATATACTTTCCCATTTCTTCTATGGAATGGGAAGTGGCTGAAGTAACCTTTCTGGAAGTGTTTTCTTTGAGTTTTTCTTATGACAAGTCACACACTCACTGATATGTCTCATCACATCCTTCTTGAGATCCTTTCAAGATAATATCTCTCTGACCTTCCTATAGGTTTTGAAGAACCTTTGATGACCTGTTAATGGAGATTCGTGTATTGGTGCCAAAATCTTCTTCTTGAGACTTGACCCTAGCACTAGGTAGAATCGGTATTTGTAGAATATGACATCATATATGACTATGTAATTATCTTCTTCTACCTAACCATCCAATATCTCACAAGCGAACTTGTTCTCGGAGTATTCCACTAACAAGTGGGATTTCCAATCTGTTGAAATCTCCATCAAGGAACAAGTTGTTGGCCTCCTAGATAATGCATCTACTACAATGTTCTTGCTCCCCTTGACATAATCTATGTCAAAATAAAATGCCTGGACCTTTGTCACCCACTTCTGCTGATGCTCGATGAGATCCTTCTGCTCAAATAAATACTTCAAACTATTATGGTATGTCTTGACCACAAATTTGCTACCCACCAAGTATTGTTTGAATTTGGTCAAGGCATGCATGATTGCAAGCATCTCCTTGTCATATATTGAATACAACCTCTCGGGGCTGACTGAGCTTCCTACTCTGAAATACAATGGGGTGTCCCCCCTGCATCAACACTACTCCAATCCCCTCTCATGATGCATCACACTCTATTACAAATGGTAGAGTGAAATCCGACAATGCTAACACTGGACATGTGTCCATGAATTCCTTCATATGATCAAATGCCTTATGTGTTAAGAACCAAATATCAATATAGCATAGAAAATCCTCAGAAAAAGTAATCAACGCCTTGAAAAAGAGAGAATTTTAGATAATAAGCCTCTTCGAGGGGGCCACCTCCTTTTACCCCACTTAAATGTTCAAGTACCAGATGATTCAAAATGAAAATGTCCCCTTGGTATATATAGGAGACTAGGAGGTATAATTACAACTAATGGCCTAAAGTCAACATAAATAAAATAACATTACTAATATAATATGCCCCAATTAAGGGGTAATGAGCCAATATTATGGCTTAACATGCCCCTCCCCTTGAGACAAGTGTTGTCCGCAATGCTTGAGTAACTCTGGATGCCGCGAATGCTTGAGTAACTCCTGATGCTTCTCAGATAAAAGAGACTCATCTTCCCAAGTGGAATCTTCACGATAGCCTCCACTAATGAGATACCCCCAAATGGACTTGGCTAATTTTTGTGTCAGTGATGGCTTCAGGTTTCAACATGATTTTTCCTTCCTCGCCAAGTTTTGGAACAGTTGAATTGATCTTGTCGCTTCATAACTTTCTTTAAGCGTGAAACATGGAAACTGGGTGTACTAGTGAAGACGCAAAATGCACTTGTATGCTATAGTACCAAATCTTTGCAACACCTTATATACTATAGTACTTTGGTGATAATTTTATTATCCTTCTTGGTTTTGCTTGAGGGACATCTCACAGGTTGGTTGTAGTCTTGAAAATACCCACAACTCCCTGCTTCAAAACTTTCACTATGATGTTGATTCCTTGTTTCATGCATTTGTGCCATGGTCGTGTTGTCCTTAAGATTTGGAGAACTTGTTGTTGATTCTCGATGTGATCTTCCACCTTGAACCTACATTTTTTTTTTTTAGAGAATAAGTGATGGAAGAGTGGTAGAAAGACCACAACATGCCGTCATTTTTTGTTGCAAGATGAAAGGAAGTGTTATACCACCATTCTGCCAAGGGTAACCATTTAAAAACCATTGTGTTTATTTTATCGAGACAAGGAAACGGTTGTATCCTTTCTAGACATTTCTGTTCACTATCCTTGTCGATCGATGGAGGATGATAGGATGAGCTATGAGCCAATTGAGCAATCTAAACAAGAAAATAATTGCCCAAAAATAATGTCCAAAGGAAGATATGGGATCTCTCACACTTACAATAATCTTTGGACTCCGCCATGTTGCTTTTGAACCATCTCCATGAATGCTATGGCAATTACAATAGCTTTGAAGGGATGTGAGAGAGCACAAAAGTAAAAAGGCATTCTGTCATTTCCATCACCATGATGAGACTTTTTCCTTCGTAATTTTGGGTAACCCCAAGTGATGAAATCCATGAAACCTCCTCCCAATGAATTTGGGATGGATAATGGTTGTAAAAAGACCTAGGGTCTTTAATTGTTTCCACCTTTATTTTGTTGGTAAACCAAACATTCTCAAAACCTTGGAACATCAGTTTTAAGGACCATCCCAAAAATCCTTCTTGGACTCTATAGTATATTTCAAAACTCGAAAAGGCCCTACTAGAGAGGTGTGCACCTATAGTACATTTTGTTTGATTTTGGAGTTCTCCTTACATAAATATAAGTGATCTTTTACCATAGTGAATCATTTTACCATCTAAATGTATCTGATGCATCTAATCCCGCCCAACCTTCAATGAGAGTCCACACACTTTTTTCATTCTTCCATTCATCCCTTTCTTCTATTATCCAATCGGTTGGATGAACGAGATAGCACACAGAAAGGCTTCAACATCTTCATCCTTTTCAGAGTGCATCTGACACAACATTTTGCTTCCCCTTTTATGGACGAGACAAAATCATAACCCAACATCTTGCTACCCATTTTTGTTGTTCTTCTAAAGATAGTCTCTTTGTTCCAAGAAGTATTTAAGACTATCATGATCTGCTTGACCTTGAAGTGCCTACTCATAGGTAAGGACGTTTCATTTCTTCAATGCATGTAGTATTTCCATCATTTATTTCTCATAAATGGGTTTTGTAAGTCTTTTCCCTTGCGTGGCCGACCAAAAGCCATGTGCCTTCCTTCTTGCATTAGGGACAACACCAATTCCATTTCAAGAGGCATCACATTCCAAGCAAAATAAATGTTTTGTGAAGTCCGGGGTGGTCAAGCCACACATCACCCTCTTTAAGTTGTTCAAAAATATTTAGTTGCCTCCTCGAGTCCACATGAAAATGCATCCTTCTTAGTTAGTACAGTTAAATAGGTGTTGCTATTCTTCCATAGTTCCGAAAATCCTATGTAGAACCTTCAAACCCAAAAAAACTCCTCTAAGATTCTTTTTTTTAATGTTTGGGAATCGTCCAAACATCCATCATGGCCTTTAATCTTGTTAGGGTCTACCTTTACACCTCTACATGAGATAATATGACCCAAATATTCTACCTCCTTTTACTCCAAAGAAACATTTGGATGGTTTATATATAATTGTTGCTCCTTAGGTAGTTGTAGCACCTTGTCAACATGTCACACATGATCCTCCTGGGACTTTGTCGTAGATTAGTATATCATCAAAATACTAACACAAATTTTCGAAGGAAGGGCTTGAAATGGAATTCATCAACCCTTGGAATGTGGAAGGTGCATTTGTAAGGCCAAAAAGGCATGACCAAAAATTCATAATGGCCTCTGTGTTTTGAATGTTGTTTTTGGATCTTCTTCCTTCATTATGATCTAATTAAGTACCCCTCTAACTAAGATCCAATTTTGTGAAATAGATTGCTCCATGTAGTTCATCTAACAACTATCAATGACAGGAATGGGAACTTATCTCTATTAGCAGGATCTTGTTGAGCTCTCTATAACTGGACACATAATGCCATGAGCTATCTTTCTTGAATACCATTACCGGGTAGAGTAAGAACTTCATAGGTCTAATAATGCTAGCTCCCTAACATTCTTCTCAACCATGTCAATTTCACTCTTTCTAGGCATAAGGGTATTTGTATGGTCTGGTGTTAGGAGAGGAACACTCCCAGGAATTAGGCAATTTCATGATCATGATTTCGAAAGTGGGTGGAAGACCTTTGGGAATATCTTCAAATACTTTGGAATGCTTATCAATGATCCTTTGGAGATCTTGAGGAATAGATGGATTAGATGTTTCACAAACATCTAGTGATCATAGTTGTGCACAACGCCTTTGATGCCCCTCTTTTTCAATAATTTTTTCTGCCATTAGAGCTTCTTATCACCCTACCGAAGTTTTCCCCTCATGGATAAATTTTTAACTCAATTTCCTTCCTTCCAATGAAAATTTCATGAAAATAAAAGCCATTGTTCCAATGATTAGAACCATTACCTCCTAGTACAACATTTGCACCACCCATGGGTACACAATCATTGGACTATTCATTACATATTCCCCATAGACTGATCTTATTGCATTTTCCGAAAGCAATTGATAGTTCCTCCATTTGCAATCATTACTTTGAACTTCTAATGGATATACAAAGCAAATTGAGATCTTGGCTAATTTATAGTGAATGAAGTTAAGAGTACCTAAAATTAATTAGGACTATTACCATTTTCTTTTGATGTATCCTTCGATCTTGAGGGTTTGAGGAGTGCTAATTCCAACCAATGCATTACATGATATCGTGGAGTCAACTCTTCGGATGAAATTGCTTCTCTGCTTTCATCTTGAGATGGTTCTTGTTCTTTTCTTTCTCCTCTTCACACCCATGTAGAATAATTTCTTTTCACCACACTTATGTCCTCATCATGAATTTTGCCGTCACAATTAAAGCATTGTACAACTTTTGCTTCTTTCTTTCCTCCACCGGTTGAGGTGTTTTAGAAGAAGGAGCATTGTTCTATAGATGTTGTATCATTCCTAGTAGCCATAGCCATATTTTTACCTTCAACATTTTGCCACCTTAAAATGCATTCTCCAATGATTTGCCCCAAGGCGTAACCTCATGTTGAATGTTATCCTTTAAAGTTCCTATGAATACATCAATCATGCTCATCTAAATTGTGGTTACCTTTATATTCAATCTTGAAGCTACCGTGCTCTGTAACTGAACCTTTTGCTTGAGATTTATCAAAAGGCTAAAGAAGGTATTTATGTTTGTATCCTCATAGTGTGTTACTGTCATTTCTTCTCAGAAAATTCTTTGTCCAAGTGACTTGAAAGTGATTTGGCGTAGAGCAAAGCCTACAAATACAATACAAATTGATTAGGTCTCTAAATATAAAGAAGAAATTGCTACTGCTTGTGTGTATGCTATTATTATGGAGATCAAATAATTGCTCAATCTGAATTATCCATGTGATTGGGTCCTTGCCATCAAACTTCCCACATCAATATTAGGAACGTATTGGTATTCAACCAAAGTTGAGTTTCCTCCATCTTGATCAATCTTACTTGTGTCCTCATCATAAATTTCATGGGATGCATTTTCAATTTCTGGTGTCTTCTCTATTACTTAAATTTTTCTATACTTCCACGATCTCCCTTTTAAACCATCTATCTTAGTATCCAACTTACTCTGAATCCATATTAGTATCCACCTGAATTTCCATTGAATCCATCTTATTTGTAGTTAATTTATGTCCCTAATGCATTTTTTTCACCTTTATCAAGAGTCCAAGTAGGATTTTCTGGAGGCTTATTTGGTGTAGAAGTTCCCTTTTTGGGTGGCATGTTGGCCAAGTATCACTTTTGAACCTTGATTTTGAGGTGGTTTTGCTAGACAATATTTCTTATGTTGTATCTCCAAAGTTTCGGCCCTTCTGGGTATGAAAATTTCTTTTATGTATTTCTCTGATGTTCTTCTCTGCAATGCCACAGGTCTGATCAAAATTGGATGTGCCAAGTGGAATTTATGGTAACTTCCCCACAACTTGCCTATTTTTGGTCTTTCCAGGAGATCTCACTTGTATAGTGTGCCCCGCACAAAATAATTGATATGAAATTATGAAAATTACACCAGAAATACTACAGACTGTCCATGATCTAATGCAACTAGTCCCACACAATTTGGATACTCTAGGAAGAAGTTATGATTGTTTTACTGGGAACACCTTCTTGAGACTAGTCAATAGGACTAGTCAGATACCCTATCTTACACAGGGTGTATCTACAAATTTAAGATGACCTAGAAGTTCAAATTTTTACCACAGATACCTTACTAATTTCTGTAAATAGCCTCCAAATCTCAGGGTCTGAAATGTTACAGAAATTTTTTTATAGCGAAAATTCCGCAATGACCCAGTTCAGGATGATTCCAGAACCCTATATTGTACAGGATGTATCTCCAAATGTATAAGACCTCAGGAGTTGAGTTTTGAGCCGATCGTACCTTGATCTGTGTACTAAAAATCCTCCAAGCCATTCCTTTTGAAATGTTGTAGAAAAGAAGTTATACCGAAAATTCCAAGGTCTCTCAGATGTAGCAGGGAAACCCCAAGACCTTGAGCTCTAATACCATATGTTAAGAACCAAATATCAATATAGCATAGAAAATCCTCAGAAAAAGCACTCAACGCCTTGAAAAAGAGAGAATTTCAGATAATAAGCCTCTTCGAGGGGGCCACCTCCTTTTACCCCACTTAAATGTTCAAGTACCAAATGATTCAAAATGAAAATGTCTCCTTGGTATATATAGGAGACTAGGAGGTATAATTAAAACTAATGGCCTAAAGCCGACATAAATAAAATAACATTACTAATATAATATGCCCCAATTAA
>SNQJ01S0010938.1:88182-103208 GCA_010110895.2 Picea sitchensis
CTAGATGAAGGCCCTCTGTCTGGTGAGGTCGATGGGTGGTTCCCCCAACTATGAAAAAACCTTCATGAACCTCCTATAATATCTGCATAACCCAAAGAAAATCCTCAACTCTTTCATGTTCTTGGGCGTTGGCCAATCCAAAATGGATCTGATCTTTTCCTGGTGCACTTGTACCCCCTATGTGCTGATAATGTGGCCCAAGTATGACAGATATGTCATGCCAAACTCACACTTTGACTTCTTGGCATACAATGACTGTGACTCCATGATGTTGAGTACCTCATCCAAATGCCTCAGATGCTCTTTCCATGTCTTGTTGTACACCAACATGTCATCGAAGAACACTGATATTAATTTCCTCAAGTGATCTCAGAATATATGGTTCATGCAATATTGAAAAGTGGTTGGGGAATTGGTTATCCCAAATGGCATATACAAGAACTCAAAATTTCCATAGTGGCATCAGAATGTCATCTTCTATATATCCTTCTCTCTAATGTTGATATGATGATATCCAAAGCATAGGTCAATCTTATAGAAGAAAATTGCTCCATGTAGTTCGTCCATCAACTCATCAATGAATGGGATAGGATACCGGTTTTTTATGGTTTTCTTGTTCAAAGTGAAATAATATATACACATCCTCATGGTACCATCCTTCTTTAGAACTAAGACAACAGAATAAGAGAATGGGATGTTGTTGGGTTTGATGTGTCCCATCACTAGAAATTCCTTGATTTCTTTTTCTATCTCATCCTTTAACCTCCTAGGAGGATGATAGGGTGTTGTATCATAGGTTTAGCACCCTCCTTCAGGTCAATGGTGTGCTCAAACCCCTTGTCGGGTGGTCTCCCTAGCAGAATCTGACCAAAAACCTATTGATGCTGACACAACAAAGTCCTAATATCTGTCTGATACTGTTATTGTCCATCTGAATCCCTCAGTGTGGTGATTAAGAACTCTGTTGCATATAATACTTCCCCATGCCTAAAGATTCTCTCCATCCTATTTTTTGAAAATGTCCTGGATGCCCTTGTCGACATGCCCCTTAGTACAATCCTCTTCCCCTCACTGTCTTTGAACCCCATCTCCAAGGTTTGGTAGTTGGTAGAAATATATCCCAAGGTGATCAACCATTTGACTCGCAAAACCACATATGTGTTAGATAGGTCAACTAGATAAAATGTATCTCTCATGGTGTAGTTAGCTGACTTTACCTCCAAGTGTGAGACTTTGTCTACACACTCCACAGTGTGTCCATTTTCTATTGCTACATCAAACCCATAAAAATCCTTTGTCTGAAGTGATCGCCTCGATACTAATGCAACATCAATGAATTTGTGGGTTTGCCCATCATCTATCAGGGAAATTTCTCGTTTTCGTTGGATAGTCCCTATGATCCTAAGGGTGTCATACCTATGAATACCAGAAAGGGTCTCTATGAATCCTCCCTTTGTTGGTGTCTGACTCTTAACCTTGTCACAAGGTTGTGGCTCTACCGATGGTTAGGCCCCTACCGATGTTGGTGGTTGGGCCCCTAACGATGTCGTGGTTGGGTCCCTAACGATGTCAGTGGTCTCCTTGGAGTATGATCCTCTGCATGTGATGGATCCTCCTCTAAGCTATTGGATTCACTCTCATGTTCCTCCTCATCACTGTCTATTGCCACCTCAATGTAATGGATCTCTCCCTTGTCCATGCACCTTTGGTCAGGGACCCAATGGTCCTTTCATGTGAAGCATAAATTATTCCTCATAATATCACACCTCATATCATCATCCAACTTTTCCTTACCCTTCCACTCTCTTTGGAATGTTTTCCTATCCCCATCCTTCTGTGGCACAAAGGGTTTGGATTTTTTTTTTGTTTTTTTCACTGAGTCTGCTAGATCTCTAGTGTGCAAGATGGAATCATATAGTGTGTGAGGTCTGTAGGCCTTCACCCATCCTCTCGAGGGTTCTATGAGACCCTATGTGAGGGCCATGATCAATATGGGATATGAAATATATTTCACTACCATGGATACCCTTTGAAACTCTGTGATGAATGCATCTAGTGTGCCAGTTTGTCTCAACTGGGCTAAATCCCTGAAATGGATCTCTAGATCCCTCTTATCAAAACTGTCCATGATCCTCTCTGTGAAATCCTTGTAAGAAGTGATGTGATTGTGACCCAACGTCACTAGTCCATGATGCCACCACTCATGTGCCTCTCCCTCCAAATGAAAAGTAGATAAATTGATGGCCTAAGTTTCTATCATCTGGTTGAGCTTGTAGTACATGTCCAATTTATGTACCCAAGATCTAGTAGTGCATTTGGATGATCCATTTAAAGAAGTTATAGTGAGTTTACCTACTTTTCGGATGAAATCTATGTTCTTCACTTGCAGATGTTTTTTTTTTCCTCCCCTCTGAGGATATATAGGACAGTTCCTAAGTCTGAGTCCAAAATAATCAACCAAGGTCATATCCTGATGGAACTCCAGTCCAAGTGTTGCATACTATTTTTTGTACTCAGAGATATCCTCTCCCTATGTGGTTTGCCTCTGTACTACTGGTTGTTGTATTGTTTCTAGAGGTGCCCTATGGAAGTTAGGGAATAATGGTCAAGGGATCCTACTTGATGAAGTGTATGTGTGAGTAGGTGAATGGGGTCTACTGCCTACCCCTGAGTTTCCTTATGCTGCATGCAGAGCATGTGTGCCTGGAATTCTTCCTTTAGTCAATCTATCAACCATCTATTCCAAATACTGAGTCATGGCCTGCTGACTAACCACCAAATTGTTAAGAACCTGCATGAAGGTTTCCTCTGGGTCCATGGGTGATTTTCCACTACCTTATGGCCTTTCATACTTGTCTTCCATCATCCTCTCCGCCTCATTATCTGCCTCACACTCTACCCTTTCTCTTTGCTTCCTTGTGTGCCTCTTCCTCTTCCTCTTAACTATGAGGAAAGGGGGGATAATCTATCCTAGGTCTCCTCCTTTTCTTGCATCTGTTGTAAGTGATATATTCATCACCTATGTGTTCACGACCCTCTGGGTTCTTTTCTAAACTCATCAAAACTTTAGTCACATGTTGGAAGGACTAAAGCTATGATACCACTGTAATATCCATAGATCCGCAGATTAGAATATATGCCTCAAGTGCCAACTATTAGCTGTTGAAACTGATACTCTTTGGGATTTTGGATGCGGTTAAAGGTTTTTCTTTGTGTTTCAATGGTTCTGAATGTGTTTCTTGTGTTTAACAGTATATAATAAAACATGCAATATATATAAAACACACAACAATTGCTACCAAGTATATTATGAAATATGACTAAAGGTACAATACCGCATGCGGGGAAAATAAATGAATCTCTTAGCTAGATCAAGACTAGATAGATCTTAGATGGAATACACAAAAAAATGCTAAATCAAAATACTAAGAATGAAGGATGACGTCAAATCAGTGGATGAGAAATATGAACTATTTCATGCCACGACAACTCACACGACAACTGCTGCAAGACTCGAATGTTCTCCCTAGTGGATAAACTCCTTGGATAACCTAGGAATCTGTCTTAGAATATGTGCCCTGACCTTAAACACCCTCTCAATAATTGTCTTCATGAAGATCGTCCCTCTACTGATTTGTACGAACCTCAGATGGGATCCCCTGGGGGGTTTCACCCCTCCTCAACTCAACTATTGCGCCCTAGTGAGTCCACCATCAGAATCTGGATGTAACTATCTTAGTCTAAGAACTTTGGCCTCCTCTAAAATGCTTCAAAAGGGTTTCCATGGATCTAGTCTGGTGATCTCTTTGGAACCTTGAATGTGCCTCCCCAAGTGTTTTTCCCTCAATAGTTGACTGGTGCACCCTAAATGATTCCTCCATCGAAATATGATGAGTAATATCTCAAAATATGCACCCTACCTTCCTCTCAACTGGGTCAGAAGGAAATCTCTATATTCTCCCTGGTCGGGACAGGCTAAACCTCTGAGTATCCCAACACTTGCACCCTCACCCTGATGAAGTGCACACTAGTTGTCCGAACCTGTAAAACTACTGCTGCAAAATGATGAAAGATATGGATGATCTTCCCAGTGACTAGGGTGTGTCTCTCAACACCGAAATCAACCCACTAGTGTCTCCCTTCTATAATCCACAATATCCACTGATTCTCCTGAACTTGTTTTTTCTCCTCAGAGCTCAAATGCCAAATCATAAACTATGATAATGAGGAACTAGGTCGCTTTTCCCTTCATATACCCACTCAAACCCTAATTCTTTGTTGACTCTATATTTAGCTACTTCACTTAGGTGCCCCTCTATTTTTAGATGCTTCACTTAGGTGCCCCTCTATTTTTAGCTTAATTCAATTAAAAGGTTCTTTTTCCACTTTTCACTTAATGCCACTTTCAAAATATAACATTCCCTAGTGAAATGACACCAAATGACCCTGTTTCCCATGTTTCTCCCTAGATATAGTATAAAAAGGGATTTTTAGACTACTAATCCATCCTCTCTGGAGCTCCTACGTGAAAAGGGACATTATAGAAATCAGGAAGAACAAGCACAAAACTGATATTGGATATGAAAATGATGTCACCTTTCATGATCTAGATTACACCAAATCGATCCAATTTCATAGTGTTGGATTCCTTCAAGAAATTTCAGATTCACCTGCTCTAGTTCATGAGAAGATTCATATATTCCAACATTGTAAGTGATTTGGCCACATGGAAGATCAGTGCTTCGATCTTCATCCTTGAAAGAATTGTGGACAACACAACCATCATTCAAATAGGTGTTTCAAACACAAGACAACTGTAAGAATAAAGAACCACTATGGGTGGATTCCTTCTTGCCGATAGTCATCAACAGTCAAGAAGATATGTCAGTCATATCAACAAATTCACTCTCATGTATTGACACATCTTGTAGTGGGCTTATTTTTTTCTTCTCACCTTGTACTTGACAGAGGGGAACAACATCAACGATTGATAGTCAGGATCTCGGTTTTGAAGTCCCATCAATTGAGTAGTAACAAGTGAGTGTGATTGGTTTGGGGTTTTCCTGAAACCACCACTTAGTAGAAGACCTTCAACTTCTGTTAGACAACAATTGTTTTTTTCCTTAAAACACCACTTAGTAGAAGACTTTTAACTTATGTTAGACAACAACTTAAGTTAATATTTAAACCAACATTCAAGAACACTTCCGATTAGAAAAATACATCAAATTCAACTTCTAGCTAACTTAGGAAATGTTTTGGGAACCATTGAGCCTAGATAAAGGTTCCATAGTTTTTGGTCATCCTTAAACCACAAGATGAGTTTGTGGTTATCCTTAAACCACCAAATTGGTTTGTGGTGTTCCTTAAACCACAATCACCATTTAGTATAAGACATCAGCTTCTGCTAGCCATTTGGTTTGTGGTCATCCCAAAACCACCAGATTCAGAGAGCACATTCAGCCATCAACAACCGCACACTTCCAGATTTCAACTGCCCACTTTCACATATCATCTCTCACCTTGGACTCACATACAACTCTTTGGATTAAGGAGGAAATGTTGGAAACATAATCCGTTAAGGGTTACCTAGAGAAGGAATATGAAAGGTCACTAGACGTGAACTGTCATTGGAAGTCCATGAGACGTCTTGGGATATCCAAGGGACAATCATCAATGTATATATCAATGTTTCATATTATTAATAAAATGTATTCCACTCTTATCTTAATTGCACATTCCAGCTCTTAACATTATGATTATTCCAAAAAAATAATTCATAATCAAACGAGAAAACATGCAAACCATTTGAACAATTTGATGGTTCAAAAGAGAATGAAAACTTTGTATTATCATCATATTAGGGGAAATTTGAGGTCTAAAATGGCCTTCCTAAGGAAAATAATAAAAAAATAGTTAAAATAATAAACTGAGAGTTATGAATTTCTAAAGGGAAATAAAGAAAACTAGTTTTTTTAATTGTATTTTCGAATTATCTCTTTGTAGGCTTACTCAAATTTCAAGTGTAGACACTTAGTAGATGCCGAATTAAATTACACATCCAACAAGTACACACCCTACATACTTTTGACAGACCCACAGTGAGATAAACTAGAGATACATGAAAACACATGTTTCTTGAAACACCCTGCATACTTTTGACAGACCCACAGTGAGATAAACTAAAGATACATAAAAAAATGTGTTTCACCCTATGTAGTTTTGACATACCCACAGTGAGATAAACTAGAGATACATGAAAAAACGTTTTTCTTTTGAAAGAAACACTTTTTTTCATGTATCCCCAGTTTATCTCACTGTGGGTCTGTCAAAATTATGCAGGGTGTGTATTCGTAGGATACACTTAAAATTTGAATAATCCTATAAGGAGATAAGTAAAAATTATGATTAAAAAAACATTTTTCTTTCTCTCCCTCCTAAAATATTTACCCTTATGGTTGACATCATCATTTTGAATCCTACTTATGCTTTTAAAGTTGATTTTGATAGTATTTGTTTTAAAACTCATTTTTCACCCCAAAATTCTCCTAATAGGATGTGACATATCCAGATGCCTTCCTTAGCCATTGGGGTAGTGCTTGCATTTTGTTTTTGTTATAATGACAAATTTTTAGGATAATTATACCTCTAACAACAATACAATCTTGAATTCACATGTACAAATAAATAGAAATGGAAATAACCATGCATATTTTGAATTCATCCATTACCTAATTAAATTAATGGGATCACATAGCATATTACAAACACAAGCATTCAACACATATGGATACTTATCTATATTAAAGTACAAATCTACCAAATTGGTTGTTGAGGAGTGATTCACTGCCCAATTGTAGGAATATGTTGTTGATTCCACTCCCAAGCTATACCTTGATGCCACCAAGGTGAATAAAGCTCCTATAGGGATATGATATCACTCAACCCAACCTATTTCTTTCATGACATAGCTAATCTACTCATGATCTGGATTGTTTTGAGAATGAAATGAAGGAAGAGATATAACAAGGAAACACACAGAGATATTGCAAGAAACACAATAATACAGTTAAACTCATATTCTACTTATGATTGTCTAGAATACAAAAGACTTTAAAAATGAAAAGCACACAAGCTATCTAGAATGGTGGTAGTTTATCTATGAAGATAGAGATGTGACGACTATGCTCATTTGCAAGAAATTAATTACAAAGAGGATGAAAATGATTTTTTTATCTGGAATTATGAGGGAACGAAATGAAACATAGAAATAGGATAGAAACACATAGATATAGTAATACTCAATTTCTATTAAAGAATGAAATATGTAGAGTCTATAAAAGAAAATACTGAGTGAAATGAACTCGCTAGAACAGTGGTAGCTTATCTCTTAGGAGAGATATGACTTATACGCTCATTCAAAATAAGATGATTAAAATGAGGCTCCAAATTCCTTTTTTAACACAAAGCATAAATAAGCAAACCCTAAACATCCAAAACCCTAACCCCAGAAGATGAAACGCCAAAATGTTTGTGGGCCCTGATGGGGGTAGTTGATACATCAACTTTCTGAGGGAATAACTTTTTCATACGATATTTGTTTGGGGCACTTGTTACCCCATCAAAAAGGTCTAGCCGATGAGTACAAATTCCGAATGAACCAATACAAGCCTTTGATATCTATTGGTCGTTTCCATGTCAAAAAAACGTCGTTTAGAGCCTCAAAACGACCCCATAAGTTTGGGACTCGAAAAACTGTAGAAAAAAACTACCAAGATGGAAACTATATTTTGATCTAGTGGAATAGGTGGGAAGCCACCAATGTCCACTTGGATCAATCCTCTCCCCTTAGGAAAAAATTGTCTCCATTGCATTGAGTTCCCCCATCAAATGGGGAAACATTTTTTGAAGTTGACACTTGGTGAGCCACTTGCATTGGTGCAGTAGTTATCCTTCTTTGACAACCCAATAGAGTTGGATATTTTGTTGGAGGGTGCCCTTAACCTGTGTTTCCATGATCTGATCAATGGTTTCCTATTCCATGTAGTTAAGGTTGATCTATGTAGGTGTCAATTTCTCTGCCACTTCCGATGTATCCAAAAGTGGTGTAAAATATGGTCGAAGGAGGTCCACATTGAATACTAGGTGTAATCCAAGGAATGGGGGAATACTTAACTCGAAATAATTGTCACCCACAGACTTGGTGATGGTGTTAGGTCCATAGTGAAGTGGACACAAATTTTTATGGGGTCCTGTAAGGCACTCTTTCTACAAATGCAACCAAACCTTGTCGCCTGCCTGAAACTTGTGGGGAACCCGATGTTGATCATGTCGTTTCTTGTACTTAGCATTGAATTTCTGCAAAATATCATGGACCTATTGGCGGGTGTGTTGAATCCGTTTAATCAATTTGGTGGCCTTGTTGAAATTATATTGCACATAGGAACATTTTTCTTATGTGGATCCAAGGGGGAATGAAATATCAATGGGGCCCAAAGTTTGAAATCCCAGGCCCACCTGAAAAGGGATGTGATCGTTCGAGATATGGAGGGTTATGTTGTAGCTATGCTAGACATAATAAAGGCTCTCATCCCATGTGTGTGGAGGTTTGGCTTTGTGCATGCACAAGATATGAATGATCATCCTATTGATGACCTCTGTTTGTCCATCAGTATGAGGGTAGAAGGAAGTGGATTTGGTGAGCTTGGTGTCTAACAATGACTAGAGACTCGAACATAATGTGCTCAAGAATTTTTTCTCCTGATCTGATATGATGGTATGTGGTAGTCCAAAGTTTACACATACACACTTGAAGAAGATCTTGGAAGTGGCCTTGGTTGTGATACTCTTCTTGTAGGTGGTCAAAATTTCCATCTTAGAGAATCGATCAACAACCATGATACATAGTCATTTCCATGCTTGGTGGAGGGGAGACCTAACATGTAATCCATTGATATGGATTTCTAAGGACCATCAGGAATAGACAATCCTTTTTTTGAATGGATGGCTTGGAAATGGAGTAGTTAATGCATGAATTGATATACTTATTAACATCATGTTGAAGCTTCCACCAATAGAAATACTTTTTTATTATTGCCATTATTTTCTCCATGCCAAAGTGTCCTGCCACTCGATTGTAGTTGGATTCCCAAATAAAATTTTCACGCTCACTTGAAATAATACTTAGATGACCTAGATGGCATAACAGTCCATCCTGAAGATGGAATTTGAAAATGACTGTGCCTATTCCCAACATTTGGTAGGTTGTAGTGAAGTCAGGATTATTGTCATAGATTTGAACACCATGGTTATTGTTGCAAATGGAGGTTGACTGAGGTAGTCAAAAATGTGATTGGTGATCCCTTTCTTATACTTAATGTTGAGGTGAAACTGTTGCAAGTATGTGGACCAATTTTGATGGTGGTCATTCTGCAATTTGCCTTGTGTCTACATGAATTACAAAGAATTGTGATCTATATGGATGATTGTCTCCTTCCCTAGAATGTAATGATTACATTGGCGGAAAGCTTGGAAAATGGAATACATTTATTTTTCATAGGTGGGGTACTTACGAATGACATCTAAGAGTGTCTCAATATGATAGGCCACTGGATGACCATGTTGAGTGAGAACAACACTAACAACATAATTGAAATCATTTGTCTCAATCTCAAATGGTTGTTGTAGATTAGGTAAGGTGATCATCGAGGCTAATCATAAGTGATGCTTAAAATCATCAAAGGATTTTTGTTGTGGTCTTCTTCACAAAAATTTGGCTTTGCAACCACCCTTGGTCACTTGGATGAGATCCCATGTGATATGGGAGAACCCCAATATGAATCTGTGACAGAAGTTGGGAAGGCATAAGAAGCTATAAATCTTGGTAAGTGTTGTCGAGGTTGGCTAATAAAAAATGACTTGGATCTTGGCTAGATTGACATGCACACCCTTCTCATATACAATGTATCTGAGATATTGGACCCTGTTCATGTCAAACGATCATTTATCTAAATTAGCATATAGCTTGTGTTGTTGCAGAGTGTGGAGGACCTTATGAATGTGTTGCAAGTTTTCTTCCCAAATATTGTTGAAGACGAGGATGTCATATATATATAAAATCACAAAGGAATTGGTGAAGGGATGCAGGATGTCATCCATCAACCTTGTGAAATTTTCTAGGGAATTCGTCAAGACAAAGGGTATGACCAAGAACTGATCGAAAAGACCTTCTTTATACTTGAATTAGTCTTACATACATCAGTTTGTTCGATGGGGAACTAGTGGTATATGGAATTCAAATCAATATTACTAGAGTACTTGGCCCCTTGATCTGGTCGAGAAGGTTGTCAATTCATGGAATTGGGTATTGATTCCTAAATATTATTTTATTTATATCTCTGTAATCAATACAGAGTCACCAGGTCCCATATTTCTCCTATACGAGCATGATTAAGATTTTTTAGGGGGAGGATCTTGGTTGAATGTGCCCTTTTTGGAGCATATCTTGAATCTGGTTCTTGATTTCCTCATTTTCCAGGAGAGAGCACTGATACACTAGCCCATCAAACAAAGGTGTTCCATGGGTCAACTCAATTGAATGATTGACTTGACAGTGTAGAGGCACCCTTGTAGGTGAGGTGAAGATGTCTAGGTATTCTTCCATGAATTTGTCCACTTTCTTCTACTGCAAAGAGGAGCCCTATGCAGAGGCCATGGATGTGGTTGTGACTTTCTTCTCAATCTGAGAGCGGATCTTGAAGATGATAAATTTCCCATTCTGGGAGATGACCTTCCTGCATTGCTTAGCTGAGACCAAAGAAATTGTGGTAGGTGGAGCTACCTATGGTATCTTGTATATTTCTCTACCCACAGTAACAATGACACTACGAGGTTTAGACTCATATACAACATGAAGTTTGCACATATATGGATGGCCTAAAATAACATCACAAACTTCAAGTGGGGAAACATCACACAATAGCACATCCTTAAAGGCCTTGATGCCATAGGTTAGGTGGAACTATTAGTTGACACAAAGGTCTCATCTTTGACTGAGTCACCCGATGTTGTACGACTATGAATGTGGTGTTGTCGACAACTCCAACTACTTGATGACCTCTACTTATATGAGGTTCTTTTGGCTTCTGCTATAAATAATGAAATGTAGCAAAGCACCCTTCACCTACATATACGAGTGAAAAATGCCCTCACCTTCCTCCGACTCTTTTGGTTCATTTGGATGGATTTTGGTGGTAGCGACTATGGCATTGGGTTCTACATAAATTATCCTCTTCCCCTTATCTAGCTCTGAATTAGAGGTAGAACTTGGATACGACTCTAAGGATTTCAACTCAGCCACCAATATCTGCTTCGAGTGACATTAATCAGTGTTGTGCGAGGGGATTTTATGAAACTTGCACCACTTCCCAATGTCTTTCTTCGTCTTCCCATTACCCTTCTTTGTTTGCATCTTAGACTGGTTTTCCTAAGGTTGTCCATCCTTGCTTTGTCCTTTGTTTTATGTTCTAGGGCTTCCTTTTATCATCTTTTGTTGTGATGCATTCATAGATCCAAACTCCCGCTTATTCCTCTACTTAATTTTTTGCTCGATCTTGACAACATATCAATAAGTGGCTCCCAGTGATGAGATGTCCAAAAACTCCATTTCTATTTGGATGTACCTTTGTAGACCCCCATATTATTTTAGAAATAGATTCCACTTGGAGTCTTTGATACCCAACTTGGTGTGCAAGGTATGGAATATATTTGTGAAATTTGGCATTGTTTAGTGTCTCTCTTGATGCAGTGTGGTCCATATTGTGTACTAGTCATCGTAGTTTCCAACAGGTTAATATTGTTCCTTGACAGAATCCATAAAAGAGTCCCAAGTGGGATCGACCCAAAATATTCCAAACTCCTCTGTGGATTTTTTCTCATAGTAAGTCTCCCATCAATGTTTGACATGGGGGAAAACCTTAAGGAGAACAAAGGTGATCTTTTTCCTATTGGAAAAATTATGGACAGAAAAATAGCCTTTAGGTAGATTTAACCAGTTTTCCAAAGCATCCACATCTATGTAAACTTCAAATATGGAAATATACAAATTAACTTGTACCTTGAAGGGGGTGGTGCCTCCAAAGTGGTTTCTTGACGAAGATGCATCTATTGTTGTTGGCAATCATCGAAGGATTTGGGAAAAAATATCCATCATCTCGTTTCTTTGTTACATGAAAAATTTCACGATCAATAGCTTAATAGGATATCCTACTACCTCATCTCTTTTTTCCTCTGCCATGGGAAACTATTGGGGTTGGCGACGATGTTCTTCCAAAGGCTCCACTAGTTCAAGTCCTAATTCTTTATACCCTAACCTCATTGGGGAAATGCAAAGAGAAACAGATAAAGAGAAGACTACTCTGATACCATTGATACGGATTTATGAGGGAACGAAATGAAACACAAAAATAGGATAGAAAAAAAGAGATATTGTAATACTCAATTTCTATTAAATAATGAAATATGTAGAGACTATAAAGTAAAATACATAGTGAAATGAACTCGCTAGAATGGTGGTAGTTTATCTCTAAGAAGAGATGTGACAACTACGCTCTTTCAAAAGAAGATGATTACAATGAGGCTCCAAATGCTTTTTTAACATAAAGAATAAATGAGAAAATCCTAAACATCCAAAACCCTAACCCTGAAATATGAAACACCAAAAGGTTTGTGGGCTCGGTTGGGGGTAGTTGATATGTCAACTCCCCGAGGGCGTAACTTTTGCATACAATATTCGTTGGGGGAGATCAATACCCCACCAAAAAGGTATAGACAAGGAGTACACATTATGAATGGATCCATACAGTTATACAACAACTATTGGGTGATGCCACGTCAAAAAAAGTTCATTTAGGGCCTCAAAACAACCCCAGAAGTTTGGATCCCGAAAAACTATAGAAAAAAACTGCAGCATAGCGTCAACTGAATGAATTTGACCATGTTGAAATAGTCTTCTTTCGTTTTGAAATAGTCGCAAACTGGACAGTCGTCGCGGATTGCGGAACGCGACCACCGACTATTCCATGCAAATTTAGCACTATGACTGTTTATCTTTGCTTATCCGTGTACACACACGACCACGGATCCGTTGTGGTGTAACTACATTTTTTTATTTTTTTTTTAATTTTGGTGGAAATCCAAATGGTAGTTTGAGTATCAGAACATTCCACACTTATCTTAATTGTGCATTCCAATAGTGGTATCAGAGCCTATAGTTCTTAAGTCATGCATTATCCTATGGTGGTTTTTTCATAGCCTAATGTGAATTTGGTTTATTCTCTTGGTGTTTTTTCCTTCAGTATGCAAGTCTCTCCATGTGCCCTTAGTTCTGTTTATTCTGTTAGGTTGGATGTTCCTCTCCCAAAAATGATTATCTGATGTCTTCCATCTACGCCTTTAATTATTATTCCCTCTAAGAAAATGTTACTCTACCATCTACATTCTCATCTCTGTACAAGCGTTACTCTGAAAACCCTAACGTGTAGATTCCTCAATGACCATAATCCATTATGGTGTTGCTTTCAAACTTTTGGTGTATGTTTATGAATTATCCATTTGATCATTTATCCTTCAATTGAGAAGAACTAATTAGGGTTTGGATAATTGGACTCTTTTTGTCCGAGGGTAATGGAATTGTTGTAGCCGTCGCTTCTCTCTTCGTTATGATTCCTAGGGTTTCACCACTTGACAAGCCAACTCAACATCTGATCCCATTCTTTCGATCATTGCAATTATGGGCTGAAAAAAAATTGTTGTCATGATTGGGCAGTCTTTGTAACAGTGAAGGTCTCGTTCCCATTCCCATTTTTGAATAGGTCTTTCCTCATCGCCTTCTTTCTCGATCCTTCATCTCCATTCCCATTAATCTTTCACTGTGAAACCCTTTGTGTGGCTCGTATTCAAGTCGAGATTCATATGAGATTCATATGTTCCAGTCCTCTGATTCGTAAATGATCTTTTAAAGACTTTGGTTAAGTTTATGCACGAGTTACTTTACCATTTAGAAATTGAAGAGAAGAAGAAGATTTAATGAAATAATGTTGCAGCCATAATAAAGAATGCAGAACAGAGAGTAAACATTAAGAAAAAAAACCATAATGCCAAAGCTTGTTAACGGAGTTCAGCAAATTTGCCTACGTCTTCGGGCCTTTGTCTGAGTGGTGAAGGCTTTCTTATTAATCTGCAATGCTTCAAAAATACATCATAAGTACATCAAATGGATTACAAACTAGTCTGGTTGTGTTATGCTCGACCTTAGGAATCCAACACAATTGACGGAACTGAAAAAGGTTGAGTGTAGCTCCTGGAAATGGCCTCCAAAGTTCGTTTCCTCAATGGCTTCCATGCATAAAAAATGGCTTAAGCTTCACAATTTGGCATAATTCTGCTAATTTGAACCTCTCTGTTTGTCAATAACACCTAGTTTATATAGAAGTTTTGTTGGGGATCCTATCCTAACTTCCTCCCAATATCTGGCCTCAAATCGGGCTCCATATCCTCCAATAATGGACAAAATTCCATTAAAATCAGCATAAATCAACAAAAATCCAAATACTATAGTCCAAAAACCCAAATTTGGAAAAAATGCTCACCAACCCCTTTTCTCCAGGCCCTTGGTCATGTGGATGGCCATGTGGCCACACGCTAAGAACTTGCGCCCTAGTCCTTCGACCCTGGTCCTCGACCCTTGGTCGCTTGGAAGGCATGTGGCCTCGGGCCGGGTCAACACCTATTGCGCCCCCCTTTTAGCTCCAGGTCTCACGTCCTAGTTGTGTGCTAGCCTCGCCAATCGGGGCTTATCCCCAATCTCCTGCACTATGCTATAACAAAAGGATAATGTCCCAGTTGTTATAACAAGAAACATGTGTGCCAGGGTGGTCAACGCATAGAGGTGGGGTTGTGTGGTAGCACTGTTTCTTGAAAACAAACATGAATACTTAGTTAAGGGTGATATAATAAAATATGAAAAG
>SNQJ01S0010938.1:103218-189650 GCA_010110895.2 Picea sitchensis
CTAGAATATTATGGAATCCACATACCATTTTCCATAGAATATACCAACTAGATCCAAAAACCAAAGACATGAAATATGGTACACACATATTATATTATCAAGGAAAAAACAAGCTAAATGCAATTTGGACATTTGAAAAAAAATTTACGAGTTAAATGAGTACATCAATAAAAAATAACATACTAACCTTGCAAGTTCAAAATCCGAGCTATGTAGATCGAGAATTGGATTTGTTCAACCGGTGGGTGACAGAAAAAATAAACAGCTCAAACAAAAGCCAAGAACAGTGTCGCAACTATAGAAATTGTGTCTCAAAGTCTCTTAAAGTCACGTATGTATAGATAAAATAGTCAACTAGCTGTTAACACCGACCAATGAGATAGGTAAAATTTTCATCGCTATTGCCATGAAAGATCGTCGCTATAGCGACGAAAATCCCGACTAGGTTAAATTAATATTTTCGTCAATATTGTGACGAACGTGCGTGGCAATATCCACGAAAATCCCGCCCTGTTTAAAAAAATGATGAAACTAGTGGAAGCGTGGAAAATTTTCGTGGAATAATCCGCCCATATGTAGTAGTGAAGGGGTTAAATGAACCCAATAGAACATAATTTATCAATATCGTCTTTGATATTTTTTGGATTTTTTTGGGCTGACCCGGCTTCTACTCTAGTTTTCCAACAAAAACCTACAAACCATCGGCCCTTCTGGAGACCAGAAGGTAACACTGCCCACATAGTGCACAATGAAGTCTCACTCGAGATGGCTTTATGGGTGGCTAAAAGACCAATATTTCTATATCCTTGGAAGGGATTCTTCTTTGGGGATGTTATGCATGCTTTTTACTTCAACATACATCAAATCTATCATTATAGCATATCATTAAATCTAGATCTACCATATTGTAACAATTTTCATTCATTAAACTTCAGTATGTAGTAAATATCTGAACTATTCTAGTGCATGCAACATTTTACTACTAAAATATTCATTGATTCATCATAAACCATGGAAAGACATAAAAAACACATTCCACATAGTGACACAATGTTTTATCGTGGTTCACCCCCTTGGGTTACGTCCACACAGATATGGAATTCATTGCTTCTTTATTATTCTTCATCAAGGTTCTACACTGAACACATTACATTATAAGTTGGTGATGGTGAGACTAACAAAGTTGCACCAAGATCCGTAGCTTGTGACCTTACCTTCAGTTACAATGCATGTCTCTCAAACATGGAATCATCTCCAAAACTAGCTCCACAATTCTCAACATAACTCATACCAAAACTAACTAGTCACTCCAACTCTTTCTAGCAACTCTCAACTATCATGATATATCCTTACCTCCTCATATCTCATATTTATACTACAAAATGGGTTAAAAACTGTTACAACCATGAAAAAAACCCTAACCCTAAGTGGATTAGATTTTTCCACTTTCTAACTTTCTATGCACAGTTGATCCACGTCCTTCGTTCTTCCTTTGTTGCTTCCCTGTGCTACTTTTCCTTATTATCCAACACGCGCTCCTTTTCTGGTCCCCTTTTTATTTCCTTCCTTTATTGTTGTGTTATTCCCCAAAATTACCTGCACCAACATTCCCCGAAAACTCACCTGTGGCTCGTCTGGATCCACTCAGGCAGTGTTTACATCCTACACTAACTTCTCCATTGCATGGAATTTTCCTACAATATCTTCAATTCAAGTGTTTACTATGCGCTCTTCTCTTCTACAAAATCTATAGTTTGTGCAGTGATATGCTCCCTTAGAAAATATCTCCAAGATTATTTTTTCAATATGCCCCTTGGCTGCATCAATATCACTCAACATCTTTTCTTCCCCTTTATGAAATGGATCCAACTTAGCTTGCCTTGACTGGTTATCTACTTATATTCTCTTCAGCTCTGTCTCCAAATTCTTTAATTCCTGCACACCCTTCATCCTATATGATATGCTCATTACTTTTTTCCTATGCTTGAGTTCCTTCACTGCAATATTTACCCCTTCTTCCTTCTATTCTAACTCCTATAGTTTCTCATCTTCATGGAGATTAGTCCATAATTGTGTTCTTTTGTTGTATAACTCTATGTTTTCCTTAATGCTCTGCGCAATGCTCTCCTTATGGATTGCCACCTCCTTCTCCCTCTGCGTTCTAACTTGTGGTGGGGTGCTAGGTGCTAGAATTTCATTCAACTCTGTAATGTGATTCATGTATGCATCCATATCCTATGTTATCTTTTCAATCCTCTCCTCTGTTGGTAAACTCTCCCCTTCTTCCGTGTTGTGAGTAATTGTTTTAAACACTTCCTCCACTTTCTGCTCCATTCTGCCAATGTTATGCTTTAATATATCTCTCTCAAACTTCACATGATTGATTGTCAAATCCAGTGTCTCCTTTACTTCATTGGCCAGTTCTATACTTTTCGTGTATGTGCATGTCCTTGATTGTACCTCCTATGTGACACTAATTCACAGTTTGTATAGAGCGTTCATTGGAACCTTGGACAGTGCCAAGTCTAAGTGATCTATGTTCTTCAACTACTTTTGCGTTGTCTCCTGATCCACTTGTAACATCTCCCAAGTTATGAAAAAAAATTCACTTCCCATTGATATTATCTGTATTGTCTCCTATGCTAGAACTGATCTTTCTTGCAAAGTTTGTTGTTGCACTTGTTCTCTCTATTGCACGCTAGTAAGTTGAAGGTTTTTCAATGCCTCATTAACCTCTATCAACTTCTTAAGTATTTATTCCTTTTTTTTCTTTGCATCATCCCATGCATCTGTTGCATGGTCCTGTACTTTATCTTCCACAATTTTTTCATCATCCTCTACTAATGTGAACTCGGGAATGCCTTTATGTGCCTTCATCTTCTTGCACTAACCTCCTACCTACAATGCTTTCCTCTTCATGGGTATTTTCTCTGTATGCACTAATGTTCCTGGGACATCCATGTTTGGTAGATCTCCTCCTCCTAGTTCCTCATGTGTAGGAACATTATTATCCTTTAGTATTCCTTCATTTGTTACTTTTGCTCAGTCCTTAACTTGCGCTGGAGGTTTGAGGATAGGGTTATTCTACCTTGGATTTCTAACTGTTTCACTCCCCCTTGTTTCCTTTATGTTCTCTATTGCCTTTCTTATATTTGTTGTTGGAATATTTGACTTCTGTGAAGTACCAACTTCTTCTTGTTTCTTTCCTTTTGATTCCTTCTTGGAAGCTACTGGTACCATCCATTATTCAGGCCATTCTTTCATGGCCCATTGTACATATTCTTTTATCACACAATATCTTAGTTGTAACCATTCCTTATTGGGATCCATTTTGGCCTAAATCCACATATTGTGTCTAGAAGCTGTAAAGTTTTCTATGATTTGATGTTCTTCCACCACCTATGGTGGTATCCAACATGTTTCACCCAACTTTTCCTTCATCTCGTCATAATAGATAGAAAATATGTTGGAGTTTGATTTTCTTTTTTTTGCATCTAAAGTGTGCCATAATGTCGTATACTTAGTTGCGCAACAATTTCCTGGCCTTCGGTAAAATCTGATGCATTTGGGTTCTCCCTAGCCCAAAAAATATCAATATTATCAACCATTCATAATGGAGCTCCATTCCAAGATCCTATGCATCCTTCCAGTCATCCAAAAAAAAATTCAGTAAATATGGGATCCAACTAAGTAGAGTCCCCTTTGTGCACTGTGTGGTTGCTGCTATAACTCTTGTAGGTGCTTCTTCCTTAGGACATTTCCTTAGAATTTTACAAGCCATCATATGTGTTTCCAACCTCGTCACAAGTTCACTAATCCTATTAATTATGATTCACCATGACCCTCTCTCAGTACCATATGTCTTCTTCATCTCCTCTGCTAGATATTTCTCCTTTATCTTATCATCCAAATAATGTTCTGTCTTTTCTCCATCTATTGGAAAACCTATAATATCTGCAATTAAATCTACATCTATTGATACCAGCATATCCATCCATAGAACACCCCCATGCACCAAGGCCAATAGTTGTTTCACACAGGCATTGACATCCTTTCCCCTCCCAAAATGGGGAATTTTCAACATGTTCATGATACATATGTTATACAACCCTACCATCCACTGCTTTGTCTCTAAAATTGGCATCCCTGATGAAGTTTTACCTTTTTTGTCCATATAGACTTGTGATGTAAACTGAGGGAACTTGTCTGTGTCTGTAATATCATGATATGAATACCTCAATTTATCCACACATCCTAATATGTTAGGAAGAATTGTGACTCCTTTGGGTATGCATGGTAGTTGTTGGAAGCAGTCCAAAGCGGAAAGAAAGGCTATTTTTGGGGAGGAAGGCATGCACGAGGAAAGAAACAGCTGGAAGGAAGAGCAGAATGCGTGCATGCATGGAAGACCTAACGATGTCAAGGTTACGGTTTTTATAATACATTGTAATGGCTGATGAGACATAAATGTATAAATATAGATAACTAGGTCTCATAGAGGGGGATAGAAAAGAGAGATATGGAAGGCAGTAGTGGTAATATGAACAGACAACAAAAGAGAGGAGTCTTGTCTTGATATCTATTTGTAATGCTTGTGTCATTTGACCTAGTTTTGTAAGATGTTGAGATGTAGAGAGACAGGAGGGTAGATCTGGAGGGTTAGATCATGGGCTGAGGAATCTGGTGCAATCTAGTACGCCTCAGAATATATCTCTACTCGACCGAGAGGAGTTGTCAAGCGCACAACACTATAGTTTTGGAACTTCTACAATAGAAGAGCTTGAGAGCTAGATCTTTGTGGACGTATCCCAGGAGGGGGTGAACCACAGTAAAACCTATGTTATGTGATTGGATGCATGTTTTTATTTACTATTTTTAGTAGATATTAACATGTTGAATGAATGAGGTGATTATATTCCATGCATAATTGTGAATAAAAGTATATTTCTTTAATAAGTTAAATAGAACTCTTAGCGCACACTTCTCAGATCTCCACTCAATCCTATACTGCAAACACTTGAGTATTGCAGTCACCCATTAATACTATCTCGAGTGAGACTGCGCAGTGCACTCTGTGTGTTGTGTTGCCTTCTAGTTCACTAGGAGGGCCGATAGTTTTAGAGGATTTGTTGGAACCCCAATAGACATGAACCCTGGGTCAATCATGGTAAAGGTATAAAATTAGATATCTAAACCAACAAATGGTTTTGTTGTCATGGGTTAAAACATTATAGGATTGAGTAGATGGGATCTGGTGAAAATTTGTTAAAATATCTATAAGATCTGTGGTAGGCAGGTCATGAGAATACCAAATCAGTCAACAAGGAGGTGAAAATGTGCCACTAGAAAGGGATGTTGAGACCGTGGAATCCCACAAAAGCAGAGATCGAAATCTGGCTAAAGACAAAGGAGTTGGATTTTGCATAGAAAGATAATAGAAATCCTAGAGTAACACCGCGCAAGTATCTTGAGAAATACATGTTTATTTATCTGCATGAAGTATTTTTCTATGAATTTCCACACTTATTGTAGTAGTGGATATTAAGGTTGAAGGATAACCACGCAAAAAAACCGACCTAATAGTTAGAGTGGACCTCAGTTCATATTGAGTAGTTATAGCAAGTGAACAACAAATTCACCTGCATAGTATATTTTTGGCTCAACAGTATTGTAGCAGGATTTATAACAGAATTTGCAGTAGATATAGTGAAGTTGTACAACGTAGTGGAGAAATAGTTTCTACACGGGCCTTGAGGAATGTATATTAAATTTTTGTATACTTCTATTAAGATACTGCTATACAACAAAGGTGTAATGAAAATGGATTCAGACAACTAAACTTCCCTGCGTGCATGGTAGAAGGGGGGAAGAACTGACAGAAAGAGGAGAAATGGAAGGAGGAGTGGATAAAGGAAAGAAGGAGGACCCCTTGGACACAATCATGATGGATGTCTTCCATATCAAGGGGATCATGGTGACAACTGGAAATATGCGAAGTGGATTACCCTACCATTACAAGGTGAACACCAAGAAGAGAGCCATAGCTATGAGGGAAGTCTTGGCAAGTGATGAAGAGGAGGTAGAGGATCTCCAGGATGTGGAGAATATTGAGGAAATCCTGCGCACAATGTATCAGAGGAAGATGAGAGGTTGAAGAGAAGGAAGAGAAGGAAGAAATCCTATCCATATTAATGTCAGTGTGGAACCCATAAATCCATGTGCGATTAATACACCAAAAAGAACACCACCATTTAGGCAACTGAATTTTGGGAGAAGAAAGATAGTAGAAAGTACATCTACATAGGGAACAACAACTGGAGGATCTAGTTTAGGAAGCACTATTCAAGTATATACACCGTGCAGAGGTAGTATTTCAACATTCAAGATGGGAGGACACGATCCCACCATCAGGTTACTAGAATTCAAAGGAGAAGTGCCAGAGGACTTGGAAAAACACTTGTTTATTTGTGAGAATATATGGGAAGAAAAATAGATCACAGACGAAGATACTAAACTTGCACAACTAGAGATTACACTAAGGGATCAAGAATTGTATTGGTATATGATTTTATCTACAAAAAATCCACCAGGGACAACCAGAATGATTACGGACATCGAGAAATTGTTGATAAATGAGTTTCAGAAGCCAAGCTCAGAGGACCAGTACATGAAAGAGATGATATAAATTAGATAGAAACCAGGATAATCTGTATGGGAGATTGACCAGATATTCAAGCGATTGAAAGGAAGGTTGAAATATCTCATGACCGATATGCAACACAGGCACCTGTTCGTCAATTCACTACTACCACACTTAAAATACCCATTGCGACAATAGAAGTTTCAGACATAGGCAGAGGATCTATAGGCAGCCCGACTAGTGGAAGAAAACCAATATTAGTAGATAGATCCATCCATCAAAGATATGAAGGAGGATTTGAAGAACTTAACGTTCCAACTAAACTAGAACAAAAGTAGGACAAACGAGAAGCCATTTTGTGTACCACATGCAGGATGGAAGGACACCACAAGAACGAATGTCCAACATTCGCGTAGTATATGGAAACAGGGATGCCAAATCCGTTACCAACAGGAGGACTATGGTGAGAAATATGTAAGAAACTAGGCCACAATCCATAGCACTGCCCAATGATGCAGAAATACCAGATAGTCCCAAAGAGTTCATATTGTAATTTTTGCAAGTCAGTGGGCCACAATGACAAAGAATGTATAACTATGGACTTGATATGAGAGAGGACATCAGATGCATATAGGGTGCAGTAAGAAATGATGATCAGGCAAGCCTCACCTAAGTTTAACCAAGTTCCAGCCCCATACAACACTGCGCAACAACCATATAATACTGTGCAACCACAGTACAACACAAAACAACCGCAATACAATACCACACAGTACAATCATGCACCTTAGTATAACACACCACGAGGAGATCGAGATGGATGCAGATATAGAGGACGAGCAAGAGGAGGCTTTGAAAGAGGTAAAGGACCAATGGTATGTCACAACTGTCAACAACCAGGACATTATGCAATAGAATTTCCACTTCCACCAATGACTTGTATGTATTGTCATGCATCGGATCATGACATGGAAAAATTTCCTACGTTACTAGGGAAGATCCAGGAAAAGAGGAATCAAAACAACTAGAATGTTCAATGGATTTCAGAGGAAGTGAGGGATGAAGGATGAAACATCAACATAGTTACACACGGATGAGCTAAAACAGGAAGCAACGCAGTCCGACAAGATCCAGTACAACATCGGTGGGTGAAGAAATTTTTTGAACCAAGGAGACAGTTCGACATGTAGAACGAGAAGGAAACATTTAAGCAAGCCAGACAAGAATTATTGAAGCAGGACATCGCGTCGACTTCAACTTTGCAGCAGAGAAAGGAAGTACCAGAGTACGCGATGCCTCCATCATTAGATCATACCAGAAAAACACAACCCTTGGGACAAGTAAGTACAATCAAAAGCTTTTTGCAATCATGCGTAAAAATATTGAATGATCCTTCCTATGTCAAAATATTGCAAAATATATTAGAAATATGTAGCATAGAGACAGAAGGAAAACTAGAACAAAAAACAATCAATCAACTACATACAAGGAGAAGAACAAGTGGGGAATTCAGGTCGAATGCCAACATCGAATATTTCAACATGGGAGATATCATACTAGATATAGGATCTGAAGTCAATGCATTACCTAAGAAGACATGGCAATGTATGGGAGAGCCCACATTAGGATATTCACCTGTTCAACTAAAACTAGAAAACCAACATAGAGTTCTACCAATTGGAAAATCGAAAGGAGTAACAGTAGACCTGTATGGAGTGCGCACTAAAGTAGACTTTGAAGTGATTGAAAGAGTGGACGACACAACACCATATCCAACATTTCTTGGCTTGTATTGGGTGTTTGATAACCAGGCCATAATAAATTTAAAGACACGAAAAATGACATTTGAGTCAGGAGAATACAGGTTCATTACGCCATTAGACCCATTAGAAGGGGAGACATTTGTAGAACCTACTTTCTTGGGCTTGGAGGAAATCAACCAGTTGTATATAACAACTGCACGTGATGAGGATTACGTAAACCCAACTACAGATGGGATACTCAGTTGGTGGAGCTTTACTTCATGTGAAACAGACTCAGACATAGGTTTAGAAAACTAGCAACAAAAGCTACACAAAGTTTCCAAAAGAATATGTGCAAGAATAGACTGCGCAATAAGATGGGTAGGTACAGATATAAGGGAACCACCCAGTTTCCATGGGGTAAACGATCTAGAAGCATTCTTGACATGTTATGAAGATGAAGTGTTAGAAAATCAGAGACTCTTAGCACTCTATATATCACTCAAGGCCACACCTGCAAGATGGTGGGGCACACACAAGTAAACAATCAAGGATTGGTACCAATGCAAGCGGTTATTGCGCATAAGGTTTGGCGCAACAAAGAGAAGTAACTAGCAGTAGAAGTACGATGGATAGGGGGAAACAATGGAACACTTGGATAAGTGCAAAACATTGTGGAAAATGACACCCCCAGAGGAATGGCCTCATCATTTCGTACATACCTTTGAAGGCATACCAACAAACTGGTATACAGACCAGGAACTGCGCAGAGGAACTTTGAGCTGGACAATATTGTAATAGAATTTTATAGTCACTTTCTCATTCAAGCATGAGAACTCCAACATAGATGCAACACTTAAGCATATAAGAGAGGTGATATTCATTAAGGAACCAAAATTTGAAATCATAACAGAGGAACAACAACGAAATAGACAAACAGTGAAAGAATTGTTGTCATGCTACCATGTGTAGGAAGAAGCACCAGATGAAGACAACCTATGCGATATTCAAATCGATGAAGCAGAGGACGAAAGAGAAGTGAAAGGTACACCTATAGAATTGGAAGTAATTATTGCACCGATCAAGGTGAAGAAAGTCAACATTGGGATAGTTGAGAATCCCAAAATGGCCAGCATTGGAGATTACCAGGATGAGCAAACAATAGAACGCATAACAGAGTTAGTGCGCAAGTACAACGATCTATTCCCCACAAAATTTATAGAAATAAAAGGCATAGCGAGAGAGCGCGAAAAGATGAAGATACCACTCAGAGCTGAGGTGAGACTGATCAGACAACAACCATACATACTAAACATGATCTATAAGAAAAAAGTCAAAGATGAGATCGATAGGATGCTTGAAGCTAGCATCATAGAACCGGTGGAAGAATAAGAATGGATAAGACTGATGGTAGTTCAAGAGTAAAAACAAGTTAGGATAAGAATATGCATCGACTTGAGGAAGTTGAACGATGCATGCTTACATGACCTGTTCCCTACACCTTTCATGGATGAAGTTTTGGAGAACGTAGGGGGACACAAAGTTTACTCATTCACTAATGGATTCTCGGGCTACCACCAGATCAAGATAGAACATGAAGACAGATACAAGACCACATTTTCTATAGAATGGGGATCCTACCAGTACAGAGTCATGCCATTTGGAGTGAAGAATGCGCCAACATTATTTTCCAGAGTAGTCATCGCTGCATTTAAGGAATTTATCCACCAGTTTCTAGAGGTATACTTGGATGATTGGACAATCTACAATCTGTTGAAAGACCATGTAGAGGTCTTGCAGATAATGTTAGAAATATGCAGGCAGTTCAAGATATCATTAAACATCAAGAAGTGCATCTTCAAAACACCATTTGGGATACTATTGGGCCATATAGTATGCAAGCAAGGTTTACTAGTAGATCCTACCAAGATTGCAGTAATTGTTAACCTCCCACCACCAAAAACAGTTCGTCAACTAAGAGAAACATTGGGACACACAGGATACTATAGAAAATTCATCAAAGGGTATGCGCAGATCACCGCACCAATAGAGAAACTATTAAGGAAAGATACAAAGTTTCAGTGGGATGAGGATTGTCAACATGGTCTGGATACACTGAAAGAAAATATGGTAACAATGCCAATACTAGTATTTCTAGACTGGGAGAAGACATTCCACGTACATGTAGATGCATCAGCCATAACACTTGGATCTATTTTGGCGCAACTAGGAGCAGGAGATTTGGATCATCTGATATCATTCCTCAGGAGGAAACTGTCAGAAGAAAAGTAGAACTATAACACTACAAAGAGGGAAGGCCTAACTATGGTCTATGCACTGCATAAGTTCATCCATTACTTACTGGGAAAACATGTTAAGATGTTCAAAGATCACTCAACCCTTGAATACCTAGTCAACAAGCCAGTGTTGGGGGGGTTGAATATGTCGATGGTTACTATTGTTTCAAGAATTTGACTTCAAAGTTATAGTGAAGCCAGGTAAGATGAATGCAGGACCTGACCACCTATAAAGGGTCACAAATGGAGAAGAACCTACAAGTTTAGAGGACAACTTTCCGGACACACAATTATTTTCAGTCTAGATTGTCGATGAATACTTTGCAGACATCATCTAGTACTTGAGTACAGGTACTACGCCACGGGAATATAACACTGTGCAGAAAAAGAACTTGGTATTCCAGGCTGCAGACTATCAGCTGGTTGCAGGACACTTATACAAAATGGGCGCAGATAGCATATTGTGAAGATATGTGCTAGAACATGAAATACCGAGGGTTTTAGCAAAATCCAATGAGGGAATAGCAGGAGGAAATTACACAGGAAAAGCTACTGCAAATTACGCAGGAAAAACTACCACACAGGACTATGGCGGTCGACCATTCACAGAGACTCGAAAGAGTACTACCAAAGATGCGACGTCTATCAGAGGGTTGGTAAACCCAATAGAAGGGATGAGATTCCATTGTGACCACAAGTAACGTTACAGGTAGTCAACAAATGGGCAATAGAATTTGTGGGAGCAATTAACACACCAAAAAAGAGGACAGGAGAAAGTTACATTATCACCGTGACAGAATACCTGACAAGATGGAAGAAGAAACATCAGTCAAATATTGCAGTGCAGAGACATCAACACACTTTCTATTTGAACAAGTGATCACTAGATTTGGTTGCCCAAGGATTTTGATGAGCGACCAAGGCACTCACTTCATTAACAGTACCATCAAGGATATGACTAAGGAATTTGAAGTCCATTATCAAAAAATTACATCATATCATCCACAAGAAAACAAAACATTAGAAGAATTTAACAAAATCCTGGAAAATGCACTGACGAAGATCTGCAACGTCAACAGGGATGATTGGGACCTCAAAATACCAACAGTATTGTGGGCCTACAGGACCACATGCAAGAAGTTGGCAGGACACATGCCATTTAGACTGGTATATGGACAAGAAGCAATGGTTCCATTAGAATTTTTGGTACCCAATCTGCGCATAGAAACCATTACGAACATGACGGAACAAGGCACAACACAGGATAGGCTGAATCAACTGATGACCATGGAGGAAGGAAAGATCCTAGCAGGGTTCCACCAACAAATTCAGAAAGAAAGGGATAAATATTCCCATGACAGACATATCAAGAGGAAAACTTTCAAGGAATGAGACTTAGTGTTGATGTATGACAACAAATCCATTCAACATCCAAGAAAACTTAGAATGCACTGGCTAGGACTGTACGAAGTAAAAAATGTCACATATGGGGGAGTTGTACATTTGAAGGAATTAGGAGGTGCATAACTCAGAGGGATGATCAATGGGATTCGACTGAAGTTGTACAAGGATAGTCGACCACCCACAACTTGAAAGTCATTGCGCAGTTAAAAAAAAAACCAAAAAACAAATAGGAGATCAAACGGTACCAATAGAGGAACAGTGCGCCGAAAGGACAAGGAATACACACACTCAGGAATATGAACCCTAGGAAGACAAGGCCAATGGTAAGTTCAAATAAAAAATAAGTGGGAAAGGTGGCTACAGAAAAAGAAGCACTAAGTGACAAAAGATAGCGGAATTGAATGTCGAAAATGACTGACAAGACATCGCATTAATTGCACCAATTGGAGATGGCGAGGGAAAGTAATGGAAAGTACGAAGGAACCGATGGTTCATTGAATCTTTAATAGAGGTAACGTCTTCTAAAATATTCACACGATGGCCATACAAAGAAAGGACGCAGGAGAAAAAATCTTATTGCGAAGTTGGAAAAGGCAGAGAGTGATAGAGCAGACGCAACAGAGAGTAAAAGTTGAAAAGTTTAAAAAGGTTGCAGAGGCTACTAAGATCGATGAACGACAAGTTTTATTTTCCACCATGGAACCACCCAAATAGGAAGAACTGAGCCACACAACCAAACAACCCAGAGTTAGGACCAGAGCACAAACACAATCACAAGGAAGTGAACAACAACCATCTCTACCGCAAGAAATCGTCAATGTGGACGAAATCCCATCACCAGATATAACACCAAGAAGCCCGACACTCATGGTAGACGAAACCCAAAAAACACACCTATGGGAATGGACATCGATAGGCCATAAGAGGGGTAGGTCCAATAGAATGAATATGTAGGCATCCAAGTGCAACCAAAAATTCCTATAGAAGCTCTGAGAGTCAATAGGACGTCTCCAAATCCGGAAGAAATGATCGAGCTAGAAGAGTCATGGAAAACCATGTCGGAACACCCATAGGAAGGAGCTCTGGAATATGTCACTAGATGACCAAAAAAGTATGCCAAAGAACGACCAATGGAGGCTGGAACCTCGAGTCAGCCACCACTGTGAAAGGACAAGCATAAGGTACCTAGGTCACTATGCAGACAACCCGCCGCAACAATTGTTTTTCCATGCATACCAGAAGGGGTACGGATAAAAGCATATTTGTTAGGTTATGTAGAAAAATTAGGGTACTCATAACATGATGTAATGGACACAAACAAGTTCCCAGAGTTCGCTAAGAAATTATACCTACAGACTGTGGGTGTAGATCCCTTTGGGGAACCGATTCATCAACCAGTCTAGTGGGCAGCAGGACTAGAAAAAACTGGGATTTTTGGTCTGTTGGACCTACCACACTTTGGCAGAGGCGAATACACAAACAGTGGCATCAAGTAGTTGATGGAAGTCACACATGGTAGATATATGTGGTTGGACAAGCTCATCTTAATAGATGTAGAGCTCATTGTGCACAGCATGGATCTCGAATAGTTCCTCGAGGAAAAAACAAAGGAGAAAACACTGGTCGAGGAGATGAAAAATAAATATAGCACCAAAAGGGGGACGTGTGGAATCATTATCAAGTGGATTAGTGACATTGCGAAAAGAATGACCACAAAAATTATGGCCTGCAAGCTGCTAAAAAAATGTTGCAAGGACGAAGTCTCGGTCGGGGTTGTCGCAGTTGCAACATAGTGTGTCAAGGGAACCACAATCAGTTTGGCCCTTTATTTGTTGAATCTGTTTCCAGACGACTGCAAGGATGCACAGGATCTGGGGACATAATTTCATTATTCATGGTTGATCATTCTGATATCCATTATGGTATGGAAGGAACCGAACTATACATTTTTCTCCACCAGACCCAAACCCAATCACAGAGAGAGATAATTATTGATTTTAGCTGCTTCGGATGCCAAGAACAAAAGAATGAATGGAGCTATATTTGAAGGATATATTCACGACCTAAAAGAGACCATTGCCAACATTTGGAGGATAACACCATAGGTTGTGGAAAACTGTCAGGGCGTAGCCAACTTCAAGGCCACTAGACATGCAATGTGAATACAGGGGCTGAAGGACCCAAACAAGGAATGGATACAACTGCATTATTTCATTACAAAGGGGGACATACAAATGGCCATCAAGGACTGGGAAGACTAATGGAGGATTCTAGTCCTCACTCGAGACATACCTGCAGGGGTAGATTAAGAGGAGGCAAGACAGGAACATCCACATGATGAGGAGGTAAGGAAGGAACAAACACAACCCCAGGAAATCACAGTGCCCAAGAAACCAAGGAAAGGCCAGAGAAAACCACATCAGAATAAAGGGGGGATATCCAATACAAGAGTTGATGCAAGAACATCACTCCAAGCTAGCCATGTGCCAGCCAGCCAACACAATGCTCATTCAATGAAGAAGGAGAGGCACAACCCTCTCATTTCAAATTTTGAATTTGAAATTTGTATTAAATGTTTTTAAGGTTGGTAGAGCCAAAGTCGTGCCTTTGAGAAGAGTGTAGTTAAAGAAGGCCTTTAATGGTTGTAAGGCTGGATCTAGCTCTGATCTGGACCAGACAACCCATTCAATGTAAAGTTAATGTAATTGAATAGGGTTGGTGAGGATGGAGGGAAGAGCTCGAAGATCCCCCTCATGTAAAATATCCCTTGTATGTAGGATGAGTGAGAAGTAGTTGGTTAAGTCGAGTAGAGTCGAGAGATAGGAGAGCTCTGCGAGAGTTAGAGTGGAGGAGAGAAGGAGCCGAGACTCTGTTGCAGTCCGAGCTCACATTTTAAACATGCATTCATATTAATACAAAGAGCAGTTTTTCCTCCATTTGAGTCTTTGTGTGTTTATGCATTTCATGAATATTATGTGTGTGTACTCATATATGTTGTAGATGTATGCTAAGTTCCATCTACAGGAGATAGATAGATTTCCCTATCTGTTCAGAGTTCTTTGATTCTAGGTCTGGGTTCTTTGAGGCTTCATGCCAAGAGGGTGTGACAGAACGTTGTGGGTTCTGAAAGCCAGTGCATAGATGCAATCCTGAATTCTGCAGAATTTGGGCAAGGACGTGCCAGGAGGGCGCACCAGCTGAATTCTTAGGATTAGGAAGGAAACCTCAAGGTTTTTGAATACCTTGGAGGTAGGACTATGCAGAGGAAAGAACAGAAGAAGATAGGATCTCTGAGGAGTTCTGTAGAGCTCTACCAGGAGGGCATTGAGCAGATGCACGCGTTTCATTGAGGAGAAGAGATCTATCTTGAGTTCAGACAAGGCAGAATCACTGAGGCATTTTGCAGGAGCTCTGCCACGAGGGCGTTGAGTAAGTGCCAATTGGAACAAGAAGGAATCTTAGAGTTCTGAGAAGAGAAGAGAAGTGTCACAGGAAGACACTTACAAACTTACTAATCACTCTGTGAAGAGAGGTTTTGCAAGGCATGCATCAAGTAGAAGAATGCCAGGAGGGCGAGAAATATTTATTTTCAAGAAATACTTCAGATCTGAGTTTAGCTAAAGCTCAGCAGCACAAGGAGTGCACCCAAGAAGAACTTGTTTCAAGTTCTCAAGCTTAGGACAGATAGCACCTTTGTGTGTAGAGACTCTACAAGGAGTTCAGAAGTCGAGAAACCTTTCAGGGTTTCAGAGAAAGAAAACTCAGGAGGAACAGTGCCATTTTGTGCACAGAGCCATAGCTGCAAAGGTCGTAGAGGTAGAGAAACTCTTTGGGGAGTTCAGAGTCCCAAAAGCTTAGGAGGGACAATGTCTTTGAGAATGCAGGCGAGACCTAAGGTCGTAGAGTTCGCAGAGGAAAAGCAAAGGTCAAGACCTTTGGAACTTGGAAAATCTTTCAAGGAAAAGGAAGCAGGCATAAGCTCAGGAAGGAGCTACAATTGTCGTCAGATCTGGGCGCACGAATCGATAGCCATTGGATCCGGGGGAAGCTGCACGAGGTTTAACCCTCGCACATTCAAGGAAGAGGAGCCGCTAGATCATTTCAGCATTTTGGGTTTAGGCATTTAAGGAATCCCGATGACAAGAGACTGGGGCACTTCAGAGTGAAAACCCCGAAGTCATGAAACGCGACTCGCCTTTGGAGAAAAACTTCGACATTTCGGCTAATCGAAGTTCGGGAGATAGAGGAGGCAAAGATTTTGGTACCAAAAGTTTCAAACTCCCGGTATGCAAAATAGTGAAAGCATAGGGACCATCCACTTTAGAGGACACATGGTGGAGATCCAAACACATTGGGGTTTTGGATACCGGAGGATCGAGGACAAAGAGACAGTCGCGGAGGATTCACAAAATCATGAATCCCGAAGTCCCGAAAAGTGCATGCACTTGAGATTTTGGGGAAATCCCCAAAAGGAGCATTTCAGTATTTCAGCTACTGGAAGATGCAGGGGTAAGAATTCAGAACTCTTGACCCATAGAATCCTGAGAGGATCTAAGTCGTTGGATCAAGGGAGGCTTTGAGCCATTGATCTTGCTCAGGAGAAGGAGGATCGAAGTTTCGGGATTTCGGTAGTTCGATATATCAGATACCTGGGGTGCGAAGGAGCAAGGGTCGTTGCAATGGGAATTGCGAAGTCTCGAAGCATGAAACCCCGAAAGCGTCCAGAAGAATAGTGTCGGTTCAGATTTCAGCATACCGAGATTCAGGATTTCGGAAGTCCTAAAGACAATAAGTCCAGGCTCTTGGGGATGAAAACCCTGAATTCGCAAAACGCGGCGTAGCAAGGAGTGGGGCTGCGATCACACCTATTATCGGGATTTCGGGAATCGAAATTTCGGCCATCCCGGGGAGAAGGAGTTGGAAAACTTCACATCGGAAGTTCCAAGGTCGTGAAGCAACGCGCCTTTGGAGGTAGGCTGTGGTCATGAGGAAGGTGGTTACATGGAACAAGGTTTGGCCAGGGGCTAACCACCATTAAGGCCATTTCAACATTTTGGGTTTCGAAGGATCGAGGACGCAGAGACTTTTGATAGCAGGATTCGCGGAGTCCCAAAATTTGAAATCCTTTTTTTTTCAGGAAAATGTCGTGGTCATATCTTGGAGGCCGTTGAGAGGAGAAGGACCTGTGGATCAGATTCTTGGGATTTTGATAGGGATCCAAGGGAGCCTCTTCAACTCATAGGTGAGATAAAATTATCCTAAGACTGGGAGGTCACGTAGAACCTACTGAGGCAGGGGGTGTTGTGTCAAGAGTCCAGATGGGGAAGAATAAGAACAATAAAAAGGCACCCCAAGTACAACAGAAATAGGTCGAGGTAATGCAGGGGACTACACCAAGTCCTACTCCACAAGATCCAGGCCTGACTAAGCGGCCAACTACTTATATGGGGGGTGTGTGCAAGAAGACGAAGTTTCATATAACACCTCCATATTACACGATCACAGAGGATGATGCAGAAATGGTGGCCCAAGTGGTTCAGGATCGCACATTCGACGATTTTGAGAATGTTGTGCGCCAAAGGGATAGAATGGAATAAGAGTTGGAAGACATGAGAGAACTCCTCAGGCATATCAGGGAAGCACGGGAAGCCAACAACAACATAGAAATGGGCCCGTCAGAATCACATATAGGAGGAGAACCGGGAGCAAGTGAGGGATACACAGTCCAGACGATAGCACAGTCGAGCTCAACATTTCACATCATGGCCAACATGGTGTGCATGGATGAAATCGTGGGGAAAACACCCCTAAAGGATTTGGATCAATTGGTATTTTCATGGATACCAACCAAGGCCTTATATAAACTTCAGCTCAGTGTTACATAGGAGGCACAGTCTCGTGCACACACAGATACAACCGAACTGCAACAGGTAAAGGATAAATGGTATGAGATGGAATTGGTATTAGAGCAATCCAATATCAAGACCAAAGAGGAGAGGGAACGTGTGTAGGGACTAGAGCAGAAAGTGGTCATAGCCTATGATAAGATTCCAAAGACCGCGCAGACAACCGAACTCATGGTGATAGAGAATATTGATCAGATTGTGTAGAAAATTGATCAATACCAACAGGAGATTGAGAATCTTCATGAGAAACTCACACCTACCACTCCACCAAAGGTAAGTGAGTAAAGGAAACATGAGGCAACAGAGTAGATATAAGAGATGGAATGACAAGTCCATGCAATAGATGACTTGTTTGAGAAAGAAGCACAGCCCTGGATGAAGTTGGAAGAGAATCAACAAGTTCAATAGTGGGACCAGGAAGGTGAAAGGATAAGTGCAACTATATAGGACCTCAAGCAAAGGCAGAAGACAATGTCGATCATGGAATGTGTCAAAGGGGCGCAAGACATGAAAAAATTGCAGACAAAACTCATAACTACGCAAATGGAGAAAAAGAAGAGTCAGGCTCAAATGGAACCACTTCAAGAGCGAGAAGCAGAGGTCGTTTCACAGGAAGAGGAAGACAAAACATATATGGCATAGACCCAGGTAGAATGTGCAAGGTTGGTCAGTGATGATATTGTAGTGCATATATTGGATGCAATCAAGGAGAAGACCGCGTAGGCCCAAACGTAAGAAATAAATCTCATGGAGAAGTTCCAAGTGATCACTAGTGAGATAGATGAAGCACATAGAGGTTAGGTGGCTCGGGATGAGCCACATGTCAGTGTTGGGGGCCTGTTGGAAGCAGGCCAAAGTGGAAAGAAAGGTTATTTTTGGGGAGGAAGGCATGCACGAGGAAAGCTACAACTGGAAGGAAGAGTAGCACGTGCGCATGCATGGAAGACCTAACAACGTTAGGTTTAGGGTTTTTTTAATACATTGTAATGGATGATGAGCCAAAAATGTATAAATATAGATACCTAGGTCTCATAGAGGGGGGCTAGAAAAGAGAGATATGGAAGTCAGTAGTGGTAATTCGAAGAGACAACATAAGAGAGGAGTCATGTTTTGATAGCTAGTTGTAATTATTGTGTCATATGACCCAGTTTTTTAATATGTTGAGTTGTAGAGAGACATGAGGGTAGATCTGGAGAGTTAGATCACAGGCTGAGGAGCCTGGTGCAATCTAGTTCGCCTTAGAATAGATATCTACCTGACTGAGAGGATTTGTCAAGCGCCCAACGTTGTAGTTTTGGAACTACCATAATAGAAGAGCTTGAGATCCAGATCTTTGTGGACGTATCCCATGAGGGGGTGAACCACGGTAAAACATGTGTTATGTGATTGGATGCATGTGTTTATTTATTGTTTTTAGTATATATTAGTATTCTGAATGAATGATGTGATTATATTCCATGCATAATCATGAATAACATTATATTGGTTTAATAAGTTAAATAGAACTCTCAACGCACACTTCTCATATCTCCACTCAATCCTGGACTGCAAACACTTGAGTATTGCAATAACCCATTAAGACTATCTCAGGTGAGACTGCATAGTGCACTCTGTATGTCGTGTTGCCTTCTGGTTCACCAGGAAGGTCAATAGTTTTTGAGGCTTTGTTGGAACCCCAGTAGACATGAACCCTAGGTCAATCATGGTAAAAGTATAAAATCATATATCTAAACCAATAGTAGTGTTATTGTTTCTTCTTTTTGTTTGCACGATGATATATGTACTATTTGTTTTACCTTTGTCTTTGTTGTCTTTGTCGATGGACCTTCTTCTTGGTGTGTATCCTCTTTGTATTCTACATCTGAATGATGTTGTCCTGTAACATCTTCCACCAATACTTCCTCTGACTATTGCACTGGCTCTACCATAGGGTTCTGTGCTTCTTCGACCTATCCTCTAGGATCATTTGACTATGTTCTTTCATCATCATGATCATCCATTTGTTGTGGTGATCATAATACAATTTTTTGCGTGGGGTTCTTCTTTGTGATAGGTTTTCTTGTTTCTTCCCATGTCTCGACCTCCATCTCTTCTATTGCTAGAACTTATTGTTCATGTTCCTTCACAATTGTTGGGATAGTTGGTTCAATCATTTGTGAAGGAATAACATCCATGTCCACCACTCCATCCAGATGAATAAGGTTTGTTGCTCCGACTACTTGATCTTGTGGATATCTCATGGCGTTGTGTGTTTCCCTTTTAGTTTGGCTGGGAGCTCTGACCTTCGGTGATACCATTTAAATCTAGATTGGATTTCTCTGAATCATCCTTGAATCACCTCAAAATCACTTTCTCACACCACGTTTTTATCCTTAGCTCTCATTTGCTCAATTTCAAAGTGATTCTTCTCGTGCATGATTTCCCCTCTTATAAGTCCCCTCATAAATGCTTTTCCATGTTGTACTTTTCCAACCACTTCCTTTTTCCTTTTTCTAGTTAATTTATTTCTCAGCGCGCTACTTTTACTTTATTGTCACATTTCTCTGGCACACAATGTATTCTTTTTCTTTCACATCACTTCTTGTTTGTTTCACAATAAATTGTCTAATTGCATGCAAAACACTTAGTCGTCTACTTCATCTTTTTTCATTTTTCTTATTTTTCCCATTTTTTCTTCTTTTTCCTTCTTTCTCCACTTTTTTCTTTATTTTCTTGTTCTTCCACTTTTTTCTTTCTTTTTTTAGTTTTTTCTATATACACTATGTACAATTTTATTTTCCTTCATTGCAACTACTGAGGGTTATTGGGTCAACTGTCCATATATAGTTTGAGTCGACTACCATTCACCAATCCTTGAATCTCTTATCCTATTCAATATTGCAGTTGCACAACACCTCCATATGTGACATACTTTTTCTCATATGGCCCTAGCCAATGCATATTGAATTTCCCTGGGTGTTGTAAGTATTTATTGTCATAGAGGAGAACCAAATCTCCTTCCTTAAATTTTTTCTTCTTAATATCTCTATCATGGAAATCTTTATCCTTTGTTTTATGTACTCTTGACGGAAACCAACCATAATCTTGTCTTCTTATAATTCCATAAGTTGAGCCAATATTTCTTGAGTTGCACCTCTTTCTATTATGTTTGTAATGGATGCAATGCACATACTAGGTATCAAATATTCCAAAGGGACTACTTCTTCCTGGCCATACACCAATATAAAAGGTGTATTTCCTATGAGTTTATTACATGTGGTTCTATAAGCCCATAATATTGCTAGTATCTTCAAATCCCAATCATCCATGTTCATGTTACAAATTTTAGTTAAGGCATTCTCCAAAATCTTATTAAATGCTTCCACTATTCCATTAGCCCGAGGATGGTATGGAGTGCTCTTTTAAGGATGTATCTCAAATTCTTCAGTCATTACCTAAAAGTTACTATTAATAAAATGAGTTCCCTAATCCCTCATTAGAATCTTAGGGAATCCAAATATTTTAATTACATGTTCAAATAGGAATTGCGTCGCAGTCTCAGCGTGGAAATCTTTTACTGTTGTTGCTTCAACTCACCTAGTTAAATATTTTGTCGTTGTAATAATATACCTTGCTCCTGATCTTCTAGATGGTGGATTAATTGGACCTAGAAATTCAATTCCCATTTTCCAAACACTTTTAGAGTTACATGAGGTATTAATGGAATCTCATCCCTCCTAGATGGATTTCCTACTCTCTGACAGACATCACAATCATGGAAATACTCGTATGCATCCTTAGAAACTGTTGGCCACCATAATCATGCACATAGTATCTTCTACGCAGTAGCTTTCCCTGCATAATGTCCTACAACTATTCTTTCATGTGCTTCTGCTAAGATTATAGGACATTCATGTTCCATAACACATCTACTTAAAATATTGTCTCCTCCTAACTTATACATGTGTCCTGCCATCAATTGGTAATCTACGTCTCTAACCACAAAATTCTTCTTTTGCATAGTGGTATATTCCGTTGGGGAAAATCTTGTACTAAAAAATTCAATGATATCAACAAAATATTCATCAACAATCTACACTGAAAATAGTTTTGCATCAGGAAAATTTTCCTCCAAACTACTTGGTTCCTCCCCATTGGTTATCCTAGATAGATGACCTAGTTCTACATTCAATCTTCCAAGTTTCACAAATAATTCAAAATCAAACTCTTGAAATAACAACAACCATCTACATATTCTTCCCCCCAACACTGGCTTATTGACCAGGTATTTAAGAGGAGAGTGATCTGTGAACATATTTAAATGTTGGCCTAATAAATAATATCTAAAATTTTGAAATGCATACACCATACCCAACCATTCTCTTTCTATTGTATTATAATTTTGTTCTTAAGTTGAGAGCTTCCTGCTTGCAAATGCTATTGGGTGATCTATATCACCTTCTCCTGGTTGTGTTAAAACTGCTCCAAATTATATTGAATATGCATCCACATGAACATGGAACTCCTTTGACCAATATGGAAACACCAAAATTGGCATTGTCACCATTTTATCCTTCAAGATGTTCAAACTCTGTTGGCACTCATCATGCCACTGAAACTTGATATCCTTCTTTAAAAACTTCTCCATGGGCACAGTAATCTGTGCAGATATATTTATAAAATTCCTATAGTAGCATGTATGAGAAATTGTATCTCTCAATTGGCACTCTGACTTAGGTGGTGGTAAATTCACAATGACAAAAATCTTCATAGGATCAACCAACAAAACCCTGTTTACACACCACATGCCCTAGAAAAATTCCAAATGGTGCGTTGAATATGCATTTATTAATATTCAAAGAGATTTGAAACTATCTACAACTGTCTATATTTAGTCTCAAAACTTCAACGTGATCTAAATATTGTCCAATAATATAGATAAACCTCCAAAAAATTATGTATAAAATCCTTAAATGAAACTACCACTACCCTTGAATAAGCTAAAATTGTCCAATCATCTATATAAACCTCCAAAAACTTATGTATAAAATCCTTAAATGCAACTACCACTACCCTTGAAAAAATAGCAGGGGCATTCTTCAATCCAAATGGAATCACTGTGTATTGATATGACCCCCATTCTATGGAAAATGTAGTCTTATGATGATCCTATGGTGCTATTTTGATCTGGTGATACCATGAAAATCCATCAGTAAATGAGTATGCTTCTCATCCTCCTACACTCTCAAAGACATCATCAATAAATGGAGTAGGTAAGTGATCATGCATACATGCATCATTCAACTTCCTCAAGTCTACACAAATCCTTATTCCCCGTTGCTTCTTCTCTTGAACTACCATAGGGATAATCCACTTAGATTCTTCAACAGGTTCTATTACACCAACCTATAACATTTTATCAATATTTTCCTTCACTTTCTACTTATATATTAGGTTCAACCTATATGGTATTTGTCTTATTGGTCTAGCATCTAGTCTCAAGGGGATCTTCATATCTCCAAGTTCTCCTACTACCCCTTTCATCTATGAAAACATCGCTAGAAACAAATCACTATAATCGCGCAGTAAATATGTTATTCTTTCCACTGTCTAGTTATCCCAATAGTCACCAATACTTGCAATCTTTCAATTCTCTTCTGTTCCAATATTTACCTTATTTAAGTTAAATAAGGTAAAGTGGTGTAGTGAAGTCTTCTTACTCTAACTTTGGAACTTCTACTTCTCTTTCTCCTTCAACTTTTGTAATCTAAATGTCATGTGGGTTTTCTTCTGCTGGGTCATCTTCCACGATGTGGTAATAGTTGAAAAATTGTCTGACTATTTTTCTATTTTGATTCTGATAGAATGGTACAATTTCAACTTCTAGTTCTTCAAAAATATTATCTTTTATCAAATTCAGTGTTGTATCTACCATTGGATTCTCATCTTAAAATGAAAATGTGATCATAAAGTTCTGCTCCAAATCTTCCCAATTTACAGTTCCTTTGTGCAGTTCCAATTCTGTATACCAATTCCTTGGGATTCCTTCCAATGTATGAATAAAGTGATGTGGCCACTCATTTGGTGGTACCAATCTCCATAGGGTTATACATTTGTGTATATGTTCTCTTGGCTACCCTATTCCATCATATTTCTTCATATATTTATTCTCTTGTTCTACGCCAAATCTGATGCACAATAATCTTTTTCATTGATACCAATTTTGAATCTTCTCTTTATGAGTACCCCACCAAGGTGAAGGTGTGGCTTTCAAGGCAATGTCTAAAACTGGTAACCTATGAATTTTCAAAACTTCTAACTCAAACTTTGTTAAAAATTCTTCTAAATCATTATGACCATAAAAATTTGTAGGTTCTCTTACCTCTGTGCCAGCCCATCTTAATGCATGTGTCATTCTTGCACATCTTCTGTTAGATATCTCATGCAATCGTTGATGCCAATTCTCTAGTGTTGTGTCATAATCTCAAGAAAAATAACTAATTCTTCTTCAACTAATCATTCCATTTGTTATTGGGTTAATGTAATCTTCCTCATGTGTGGTAGTTCCATAAGACTAATTTATCTCTTCTGTAATTGAATTTTCTATCACAAGTTCAACATATTGCTATGGGGAAAATCCCCCTAGTCTAGGTCTAGCGACTAGGAAGAGCCTTGACACCATAAAAGATAGAAAAGTTTCTATTTTACCCCAAACCAAACACAACCTAATGATAATTAAGGTAAGAGAAAGAATATAGAAACATTTACCTTAAGTCCTTATGGCTGATGTTGATCCCTTCTGATTGTTGTCTGTTCCAAGACTACAAGACTCCTCCCAAAGATGACCCGAAACAATGTTACAGAACAATATAGAACAACATATGATTAATTATCAATATTATCTAAAGAGTTAATTATTCATGAAAGATTCATTAACATAAACACATAGCCATAAATATCTGGGACAATAACTTTTCTCTTTTATTAATAACAAAATCAGAAGTTACAACCTGAACTTTGTTGGCATCGCTCCATGAACCTCACTTGGGTTCCTCTAATTTATCTCCAAGTGCACTATTCACAATACTTTCCTCACCACCAACAAGCCAATGTAAGGGAAAGGGATGGATGGTATAAGTAGGATGGATGGAAGGGAATGTTTAGGATGAAACTCAGAGAAGAATGCAAAAAGCTTGGAATACAAGGGAGAAAATTTGGCAGAGTTCTCTTGCCTCTAGTATGATATATCCAAATTACCACCCTAGGGCCCTTTTTATATGCGGAAATTATGGTTAATTTGTTTCCATAATGGATACATGAGGTAATATGACTGCAAAACCTAAGATAGCCCATAAACTCTCCTATAAAGCGTGGATTTTATATTTTTTGTCACATTTTAGAGTACACACATTCTTTTAGTAGTGCAACAAGCGTATGTACATGGGATTTCAGGTATGCATCTATCAACAAGGAAACAAGTTAGTGCGCTTTTAGTAGTGCAATAAGTAGGTGTGTTTTTAATAGTGCAACAGGCATATGTACGAGCTCTGCATATGAAACAAGGCACATATGCCAAGCAAAATGTTGTTTTTAGAGAAGAACTCTGGTCAAAAAGAGTTGGAAGATGTATGAATGAGTAGGCCAACCTCAAGGATGCATAGAAGTGGAATCTTGAGTTATAAAAAATTCCCCCTAATGTGTGAGGTCAAAAGAGAAACTAATGGCTGAAATAAATTACAACATCTTTAATATAATGGGAAAGCACTGGAGTCAAGTAAACCCAAGAGAGCATCTGTGAGCACGTCATATGCAAATAAGATAATAATAATAACCGAGGCAAGCATTCCCATGCTTGGGGAAAATTAAGCATGGTTTACAATCAAGTACACTACAGATCCATGTAATATATATAATAATCACGGATACATGACCAATGTGTATGCCAATATAAAGTGTAACCTCAAATAATACACAATAGATATACATCTCAAAATCATCAGAAGATATACAATTTAATAGGAATATTCAGGAGGCATTAATGCCTATGGCTGGAGATAGCTTCAATATCTTCAAAACTAAATCATAAGAATCACTACTCTGAGGTTTTCAACATGCCATCGTGGAAATACTGGAGGACCTTGAACAGTAGGCACTGAACTTCATTGACTCTAGATGTGAACTTGACAGGACTCTCGATATGGATGAATCATGAAGGTCAAAAGACTTATCGTAGAATGACCAAATCAGGTTGCAAGAGTTCTCCTTGGACAAGAGAATGATATATGAAAATACTCAAGAAACATGTTATTGACATAAGTCTGTGGCACAGGAGGCACCACAAAATATCCATGTGTTTGGAAGAGTAACCAAGCAGGAGGAGGACACAACTCTATGTAACGATAATAGCTTCACTTAAGGCCATACTAGATCCCAATGCTTGTAGAAAAAATGGAAGGATGTTCTATGTACAAAATTTGACTAGATTGTTGCCAATAAAAGATAATGTTTCCCTCTCCCCTCTTTTTGTATATATATATATATATATATATATATATATATATATATATTTATCTTTTCATGTATTTAGCGAGCTTTAAAAGGAATGAAATAATGCTTGCAGCTACAAGGAGGAATGGAGTGTCATGGGAAGAAAGTGGTTCAAAGCACATGGAGTGTCATGGGAAAGAAAATTGGTTCCAAGCACATGGAACATACTGATGCTTGGTGCAAGGAGACATGTGAAGGATAAGGACACTCGAGACAATTCCTCCATGGGTCAAGTTGTCAGATCCTAAGGGGAAAAATGCTACAAGGCTTGCACCTAAGGAATGCTCTAAAGGTTCAGTAGTAGAAACATGAAGTTGACATTAGGCCAAAGATACAAGGATGAAAATGTGATGCAGTTACAGAATGGCACAATGGGACTCCTTCCATGTAAAGTTTTATGAGCCCAAAAAAGGTAAGCTCGATGGTTTTTCACTTTTAGAGAGTCTGAAAAAAACACTAAAAGAAGACTCCAGAGTGATATTTTTCGTAAGGTTAGTATCCAAGGCCCAAAAAAGAATAAAATCATATAAAGGAGAATGCTTTTGGTCACTAGGGCCATAGTATTTCTTTTTCATATTTAGTCCAGTCGATCTAGAAAAGGGTTAAACTTATACTGAAAGGACGTCTCTTCAAAACCATTTTAACGAGTGTGATAGAGACAAGATCACTCAACTATCTTTTCAATTTTAAGGAGTATGAAAAGATATTAACTATGGACTCACCTACTTTTTCATAATTTAGTCCCTTGAGCCTAAAAAAGAATAAATGTAACTTAGGAGAACCCTCCCGGTGAGACATGTCTGCCGAGGCATACCTTTTTCCTAGGTAACCTATTGGCCAGAAAAAGGGTTAAACTTATGCCAAATCGATGTTCCTTCTGGACCAATTAACAAGTGTGAAATAAACAAGGTCACTTGATGATATTTTATTTTTTAGGGAGTCTTAAAAGGGCTTAAATAATACTTCGAGCAGTTTCCTTTTTCATAAATAATCTCCAAGGCCTGAAAAAATGATAAACCAAAACCAAGGAGAATGACCCTTTTTCGTAACTTTAGTTCCTCAAGCCCAAAAAAGGGTTAAACTTACCTGAGAAAACTCTCCTACTGAACCATATCTCCTAGGGCATACCTTTTTTGTAAATTATCCATTCGGACCAAAAAAGGGGTAAACTATTACCGAAAAGATGTGCCTTCAAATTTCACTTTGGCAAGTGTGAAGAGAAACAAGATCGCTCGACAATATTTTCAATTTTAGGGAGTCTTAAAAGAGCATAAAGAGGACTCCAAGGGGGCTCCTTTTCGTATGTAATATAAGAGAGGCTAAAAAGGATAAATAATCTATCCATAGATGTCACTTTCATAGTTTAAATGAGCTTGAAAAAAAACAAACCATGCTCTAGGGGAGTCCCTCGGGTAAAGGACATAAAAAATATGAAGAAGAAGGATGAGGCTTCAACACAAATTCATGGTGGGACTAAACAGAAATCTCGTGCCTATGAAGTACTTTGACATGGGAACCAAATGGAAAAAAGGTTCTTACTAGGAATCCCATGGAAGGAAGGCTCTACAACATAACGTACGATACACTTTATCAGCAAGGAAGGTTAGTTTCACAATTCAGTGGGGTTGATCCTAGGGCCAAATGAACCAGGGAATGGATAATGAAAAACTGCAAGTGGGGAAAACTCTAACCTATATGCTAGTTTCGAGGTCAATAACTATCAGAATGGATCAAAACGATAAAAAAAATTCAAATAAAAAAAGTCCAAAATCCTTCATATAAGGTCAATAACACTCATTTAGAAGTTAACAAATCAAATATAGATAGAAACTTTAGAAAATAAGAGGTTCTATTGAATACAAAACTTGAAAACCCAAAAGGGGGAAGCAAGGGATCCCATGCTCCCATTGGATAAACCAATGGATCAATATTTGAGACCAAATCTTGAGAAGGAAAACATGAGTGAACGAGTTCTGTCTTAGGAGAAATTGAACACCGACGATAAGATGCCACATAATTTATTTGTGGCAGGGTAGAGTCTACACGAACACTAGGAATATATAAAGGGGAAGCCTGAACTAACTGTGAATTAGGATGGTGATTATCAAATGCCAGTTGGTCGATAGTGACAATTATTCCATTGTGAGGGAAGTGCATCACCCGAAAGAGTGTAGACACCACAACATTCATAGCATATACATAATCACACCCAAGAAGCATATTGAAATCTAATGGGCCTTACACCACTATAACATCGAAAAGGAAAATCTTCCCACCTAACGGGATGGGAAACTGAGGAAGAATATCCAAATACTCACTACAACGTTTGTCAAAATAAAACAACTCATGCGATGTAGACACAAGCTTGGGAGAACCCAAATTTTTCTAAGCCAAGGAAGATAAAATACTTGTGGATGCTTCTCCATCTGCAATACATTGATAAATGTATTTTGAATTAACTTCAACCCTTATTTGAAATGGTGGAGAATAAGGAAGACGAGGCTCAACAAGGTCATTCCAATCAAGGTAAACCATCCTATGACTTGGAGTGGGTGTGCTCAAAGTGAACATAATGCCCCCTTGTTCTGAAAGTACTGAACTGGAAATGCTAAAAACATAGTCGGTAGGCAAATCAATCCCCATAAGAAGAGTGGGATAAACCAAATATTACATCAGCATTACCACCTTGGCAGACTCGACACTCTCCAAGATAAGAGTGGGACCAGCTAAAGATTGCATCGACATAAACACTTTGGTAGACTCAACACTCTCCAAGAGAAGAGTGGGATCAACCAAAGATTGCATCATCGTGACCTCTTTGTCAACCACTGGCTAAATAGACTGAGAGACAACATTTTTTGAAGGCATATCAACCCCCAAAAGAGGAGTGGGATTGGTCGAAGATTGGATTGATATGACCACTTCATCAACCAAAGGATGTATAGATTTTGGGGAAACCAAAGAAGACTTAGAATCAAAAGAGCTTGCAAACATGGACCACAATATTCGTGCTTCTAGACTTATAGGGCAGAGATTATTAAGGTGATATCCCTTGCAAATATTACAAGGGAACTCAAGATTATGTCCTATCCATCTAGGTTTCTCAACATAATCAATTCCCCCAACATGACTAGCAGTGGTTGTTTCTCATCTCCAACATGATTAGTAGAGGTTGGTTGTTGAACTCTAGTATGACTCGTAGGGACTAGGTTCCTACCCCTAGCATGACTTGTATTGGTTGGTTTCACATCTCCAACATCATTTGCAGAGGTTGGTGATTGGTCGATAATATGATTCACAGAGGCTACAGACCTATCGCCATTGTGACCAGCAATGACTAGACTTTTACCCTCAGCTTGACTTGCAGAGGTTGGGTGCTTTCCCCCAACATTGAATTCCAAAGGTTGGGTTCTAGTCTTCAACATGACTTGCATAGGTTGATGATCTATCTCCAACATCACTCGCAGAGGTTGGTGATTTTTTCTTCCTATTCTTCCTCTTTTTATTTTGCTTATATTTTCAGTTACTAGTAGCTAGACTTTCACCATAGAAGGAATAAGGAGACGAAGAAGACTTTGTTGATGAAGGAACATCAACATGATGCCCATGAAATAATGTGCTTATCTAAGAAGTGTCAAGAGCATTAGGGACATTTGGAATGGTACCCAACCAAACTAGTAGTCCCACGTTCAACCCATGAATGTACAATGTGGCCATCAAAGGGACACCAACATTTCCAAAGAAAGGAAAATCACAAGAATCCCCTTGCGAAGGGGTTTCTTAGTTTGTTTCATCATTTTCCATGAAGATATTATGCATAGGTTATTCCCTTGCGGGATAGTTAAAGTCTTTAAAAGTCTCACACACTGACTTTGGTAAATCAATGGTATAAAAATATATGCCTATCAGGAGGCAACTCCACATTTCTAGGAGGAAGACACAAAATTCCTCAACACTAGTGAAGTGGGAGGTATACCACCTTAGGTAAGAGATCCAAAGAAATTAATGACTAACTTACTATGGAAAAATAAGAAGCACATAGCACACCACTAAAACATACCTAAAGATAAATCAAGAAAAAGGTATGAAGAAAAGTTACGCCAACCAACACTAGAGAAACTTACTGGTGCAAGTGTAAATTGAACATGGAAACACCCTCTCGGTATACTCTGTGAAGCCTGGTCCAACATTTTTCCTAGGTACCATGGTATGCCCCCGCATTCACGTGTTTAAGTACCTATAAAAATGAAACTAAGTTTCCATCTCACAATTAGTCACCAAGCGGGTACAGTCGAGATTCGGGTAGGTCATATGAGTAGGATAACTACGTTTGAAGCCTTTCAAGGGTACCGAAAGAAAGTGGTATGGAAGAAAAATGAGCATCTCGAATGGATTCAAGGTCCAAAAAGTTCCATAGTCATATGCAGTCAACATATTCCTAAGAATGACCCTTAAATACGATCCCCACTATGCTTGGTCTAGATTTGGAGGGGCTATCTATTTTTCCTTTCCTCACACGACCTCATGTTTAGCCCCTGTTTCAGAGGGGAGTCTCGGCTAACATCCATAACACTAGAATTCAACACTTAATATATAATAATCTTAAGTTTATTTAGTGGCCTTGGAGAGCTTCCTCTCCACACCTAATCCAAGGCCCTAAAGCCTATTCTAGTTGGTGTACCCTACAAACAAAAAGGTCTAATTGATTTTAAATTAAGCATTCATTTTAGTGGTTGTTTTTACTCAAAGGGTATGGAATCAAAACTGATGTTGTTGGAGATTCTTGTAAAAATGAAACTTATAAGAAAACTAACAAATACAACTTTACACTAATCCTTCAAATGAAAAATATTTTCAAGAAAGAAAATGCATGAACAATCCTTCAAACCTAAAGCTGCAATGTTTTCTCCTTTCCATGAAAAATCTACAATGTAACTTTTAAATGAAACAAAAGAGCAAATTAAAGGATTTTCTTTCTTATTTTTCTTTTGAAATTCTTTCAATATGAGAAGAAAACACAAACCTATGCTAATTATTTTTCTTTCTCAAAAAAAAATGCAAAGTAATGCAAAGAAAGAAAGAGACCTAACTAGCATAAAAACTAGGTTTTGTTTTTATTTTCTTTCAATCAAAGTAAAACTAACAAAATATGCTAAAAGAAATTGCATAATACACGATTCATGCCCCCCCCCAAGCCATGAGGGATAAGTTTTTTTAAATGCAACTCATTTTTTAAAAATTCAAGCTAAATATAAGCCAAAAAAGCTATACAAAAGTTTTTTTTTTTTGTTATTTCATAAACAATATGACCCTTGAACCTATCCAAACCACAACCAACAAAGGCCTCTGGAACTCAGGAAGACATGAGGAACCAAATGTTTCTTGAAAGAAAAGAAAATCTTTTGAAAAAAATATTCAAAGTGATAGGAATGCATGTTGTGCACAATCAGCCTCAATATGTACGCAGGCTATGCATATAGCAGAACCTGTATGTACATGGTTTAGGTATAGAACATGGCACATACATGACTGAAAAATCTCAAAAAAGAGAAATATTTAGACATACCACCCAAATCAGGGAAGCTGTTAAGCACCTGGAAGGTGACCAGAGACCCAAACAGACTCAAAATGGTCAACAAAAACAAGAACTCAAACCAAACAAAGATATCCTAACAAGACCCTAGAGAGACTCCCTAGTGGATTCACCAATTCTACTATGGGGAAAATTCCCCTAGTTTGGGTCTAGAGACTAGGCAAAGCCTTGACACCCTAAAATACATAAAAGATTCTATTTTACCCCAAAACAAACACAACCTTACAATAATTAAGGGAAGAGAAATAATATATAAACATGTACCTTAAGTCCTTACGACTAATGCCGATCCCTTCCTATTATTTTCCATTCCAAGACTACATGCCTCCTCCCAAAGCTGGCCTAAAACAATGCTAGGAAACAATCTAGGAAAACATATGCTTAATTATAAATATTATCTAAAGAGTTATCTATTCATGAAAGATTCATAAACATAAACACATAGACATAAATATCTGGGACACAAACTTTTCTCTTTTATTAATAACAAAATTAGAATTTACAACTTGAACTTTGTTGGTGCCACTCCACAAACCTCACCTAGGTTCCTATACTTTGTCTCCAAGTGCACTATTCCCAATACTATCTTCACCACCAACAAGCCTATATAAGGGAAAGGGATGGATGGTATAAGTAGGATGGAACTCAAAGCAGAATGCAGAAAGCTTGGAATATAAGGGAGAAAAATTGGCAGAGTTATATTTCCTCTAGTTTGATATATCCAAATGACCTCCCTAGGGCCCCCGTTTATATGAGAAAATTATGGTTAATTCATTTCCAGAAGGGCTACAAGAGGTAAGATGGTTGAAAAACCTAATATAGCCCATAAACTCCCCTAGAAAGCACATATTTTATAATTTTTTGTCACATTTTAGAGTACATGCATGCTTTTAGTAATGCAACAAGTGTATGTACATGGACGTTTAGGTATGCAACTAGCATATGTACATTCTCTGCATATGAAACAAGGCACGTATGCCCAACAAAAAGTTGTGTTTTGAGAAAAAATATGGTCAAAAAGAGTTGGCATATGTATGAATGAGTAGCCAACCTAAAGGATGCATAAATGTGGCATTTTGAGTTATAACACATATCTTCTTCCTTTAAAGGATCTAATGGTGCAATGCATCTATATTATCCTGATTCAAAATTCATTTTCTTGGTCTTCAAGTTGATGATAGCCTGATTTTCGAATGCCCAATCCAGTCCCAACAATGTTGGATAAGGTGTAGTATTATCCACTATATCAATTACTTCAAAGTATACCACAATGCACACACCATCTAAATCCACTGGTATTCCCTTTAATATTCCAATTGGTATCACCCTATGTTTATTTTCCAATTTCCACTAAATAGGTGAGTATCCCAATATAGGTTCCCCCATAGCTTCACATGTCTTCTTAAGAAGAACATTTTTCTTCAGACCCCAAGTCTAATATGATGTCACCCATGTTAAAGTCTCCAATATTTGGATTCAGGATGAACTCCCTATTTGTTCTTGTCTTCTTATGGACATGATTTACTTTCTTTTGTTCTAGTTTTATCTCTTCTTCATAATTATATTTTTCTAACATACCTTGTAACATTTATATAGATGATGTATCATTCAACAACTTCAAACAAGACCCCAAAAAATTATTAGATTACTTACTTGTTCTGAAGAATGATCTTTGTTGGTCAGATCAAATAAGTGGGGCATGTCATATACTGGTACATCATCTCCTAGATTTGTACCTGAAGTAGAAGCAATATTTCCCTTCAAAATTTCTTATCTGGCCTCCTTGAATGTCTCATTTTCTTTTCGCGCACTGAAATGTTGTTGAAGTATTGTATTCTTTCTGACCCACTGGTGTTGTTATTGATCCTACTTTGTTGTATCTGCTCCTATATTGTTTCCTCCTCTATTCAATATATGGATCTTATTTCCATCATCTTCTCTAGTTTCTGTGGAAATCCATTGAACATTCTGGTTGTTCTGATTCCTCTTTTCCTGTATCTTTATAAAAAGTATTGGACAGTCTTATGTATTATGATATTCTACGCAACAATACATACATGTCCCTGGTGGTTGTGGACAATCCCTTACATCATTTTTAGGTTTCTGAAAATTGTGATAGGTTGTTGGTCCTCTACCTCCTCCAAATCCTCTTCCTCCACAACCTCCTCCTCTGAATCCTCCTTTGTTACCTTGATTTTCTATGCACGGTGTATTATACTGTGGTAATTGGTTATAATGTGGTTGTGTATTATTAGACTGTGGTGGCACTGCAAACTGTTGCGTGTTATTATACTACTGCGCAGGAGGACCTGTCATAGGTTCAACCTGCATCATATATGCATCTAACGTCCTTTCCTTCATCATTTCCAAGGTTCTACAATCCTTGTATCCATGTCCTACAGACTTGCAGAAATTGAAAAATGTACTCTTTGGCATTGTTTGATACTTTTGCATCATGGGACAATGATAGGGATCATTTCCATTTGTTCTACATATTTCACACCATGGTCCTCCTCCATGTAAGGGATTTGGCATCCCTTCTCCCAAATACTACACAAATGTTGGGAACTCATTTTTATGATATCCTTGTGTTATCCATAAGGTACACCATACAAATTCCCTCTTTTCTTTGCCTTTGTTTTGATTCAATTGAAATGTCAAATTCTTGATATCTTCTCTCAACTCTTATACAATTGCATATGTATGTTTATATTGATTCTCCTCATATTGTAAGGCCTCTTGTAAATCCTCAGCCCGAGTCTAGAAATTTTGTTTCCGCAACAGATACTTAATATGTGGAAATAATGAATTAACAAATAGGTGTCCATGTTGCATATATGTGATAGGATACTTCAAATTTCCTTTTAGTATCTTGAACTTCTGATCAACTTCCCAAATTGAATCTCATGGATTATGCTTGATTTAGATCATCTCATTCATGTATTCATCCTCTCAGTTTGGTCATTGGAGTTCATTGATTAATGTCTTCTTCACATCTGTGAGGGTTTTAGGTGCTCCTTGTGGACTGTTTACTATGAGACCAATATATTAGTCTAGTGCACCGTCTTTGAATGTAATTGCAAGTTGTGCTACTTTTGTATCTTCATCTGTGATTTTTTTAGCTGCCCAAATATTCTCACGAATAAAAAAATGTTTCTCTGGGTCCTCCAGCCCTTCTCCATGAAAATCCGGTAACTGAATAGTTGGATCTTGTCCTACCATTGTGAAATTTGTTGTACTGCCTCCTCTGCTTGGTGTAGATAACTTAATACTTATAGATAAATTAGTACCTCCAGTTGAATTTACACTGGAACCTCATCCTACTAAAATCCTTCTACTATTGATTGCTTCTTATCTAAATTCTTTTTTCTCTTTTGATGTCTTAGTCACACATGGGGTTGTGGGATCCACACTAATTCTGATCGGGAATGGAGATCCTTATTCCACACTGGACCCTTGACCTCTGGTTTTTATCTCATTTGTGGCACGCAGTATATCCTAAATCTACCCCGTAGCACAGATATCCTCTACCTCCTCTTCATCACTGTCCAAACCTTCTCACTCAACTACTACCCTCTTTTTCCTATTGATCTTATACTAGGAGGGTCTTCCACTGCGTCGTTCCCGCTCTTTCCAATATTTCCTTGGTCTATTCCTCATCCATCATAATAGGGTCCATTGCTTCCTTCCTCTAACCTCTATCCAGGTCCTTCTCCATATCTCAAATCATCCTTAGTGCTTTCACCAGTCTCCCCATACGTGCAGAGTGATTTAGTTGTCTGACTCCATTTTCATCACTCCTTCATCATGTAATAAAATCTTGATCGATATGTAAAGTGATATAATATACCTTCATATCAATCCATTTAAAAACTCCTACTCTGCAACAGTGTAATACTTTGCAATATATACTACAAAAACAATAATAAATCCTACAACAATACTGTCTAGCCAAAATTCCATTATGCATGTGAATTTATTAGTGACTCTATGTATCCATGCAATATTCTCATTAGTCCACTCTAATTATCTTACCTGATTAGTTGGATGATTATCCTTCAATCTTAGTATCCACTCCTGCAACAACTCTAGAAAATAAAATAAAAATGACTCATGAGGATCAATAAAAACATACCTTTCCAAATACTTGCATGGAGTACACTTAGGGTTCCTATTTTCCTTCTGGGAGAACTCAAAATCTTTTGTCTCCAACCATCTTTCAATATCCTACTTAGTTGGATTCCATGGCTTGAACATCCCCTTCTACTACTGCATTCTCTGCACTATCCTCATCAAATTGCCTTTAATCTATTCTTCCGAGTTCCAACCGGCAACAAAACTATTTGTTGGATTTTTTTGGGATGACCATGGTTCTACTTTAGTTTTCCAAAAAACCGTACAAACCATCAACCCTTCTGGAGACCAGAAGGAAACATAGTGCACTGAGTGCACAATGAAGTCTCACCCAAGATGGCTTTATGGGTGGATGAAAGACCCAGATTTTTGCGGAATTGGAAAGGATGTTGCTTTGGGGATGTTAGGCATGCTTTTTACTTCAACAGAAATCAAATCTATGATTATACCATATCAGTAAATCCAGATCTACCATATTGTAACCATATTCATTCATTAAACTTCATTTGTAGTAAATATATGAACTATTCTAGTGTGCACTTAATTTTACTACTAATAGATTCATTCATTCATCATAAACCATGGAAAGACATAAAAGAAACATTCCACACAATAACACAATGTTTTACCATGGTTCAACCCCCCTGGGCTACGTCCACAAAGATCTGGCATTCATTGCTTCTTTATTATTCTTCATCAAGGTTTTGTGTTGCGCGCATTACATCATAAGTTAGTGATGGTGAGGTTGAAAAAGTTGCACCAAGATCCACAACTATGGACCTTACCCTCAGTTACAATGCATGTTTCTCAAAAATGAACTTGTCTCTAAAACTAGCTCCACAACTCTCAATAGAACTCATACCAAAACTAACTAGTCACTCCAACTCTTTCTAGAAACTCTCAACTATCCTGATATATCCTTACCTCCTCAGATATCATATTTATAGTAAAACAATGGGTTAAAAACTGTTACAATCATGACCAAAACCCTAACCCTAAGTCGATTAGGTTTGTCCACTTTCTAACTTCCTGTGTGTGGTTGATCTGCATCCTTATTTCTTCCTTTTCTTCTTCCTCGCACTAATTTTCTTTATGATGCGACACACGCTCCTTTTCTGCTCTATTTTCTACTGTATTCCTCAATTGTTGCGTTGTTCCCCAAAATGGCATGCACCAACAATAGCCATGGCCTTTGAAGGGTGAAAAGCTCATTGCTTTTGATGAATGGGGGAAATTTCAGGCCATTTGTCAATGTGATGTTCAACAATGGATGTATCTAATCCAGGTATTTTTGTCTATGACCATGCAAAAGCGTCCCAAAATTCTTAAAAGAGGGGCTTGTAAGAAGTGATCTCTTTAAGGGAACATGTAGTGCCAATGGTGATTTCTTCGATTACACCATGTTTGATGGAAATGTCGATTTTTATGGTACGAGAGAAGTTGGCCATGTTCCTTTATTCAAAAGTGCCAGGGGCAGGGATTGGATTTTTTAACCAAACGACATGTCTGGGGGGGATTAAAATATTTGGTTTCCATTACATAGACTTGAGTGTCTATGCAGGGTTTAAATGCTTCTTCTGCTAAGAAGAAATATTGGTGATGCATGGAATCCCAAGGAGAATCTGGTGTTCTCATAGCCTCTAATATATCTTCATCAAATTGGAATATGAATGACAATAATCGGTCATCAGAGGCTTGAGCAAGTGGGTGGGACATGGTGGTGTCTGAGGTGTGATTTGAAATGTTGATGATATTGTTGTCTATGAAAGGTGAAGACGATGAATATGGGTAGTCATATTTGACCTCTATGGTAAGGTGACTAGTGGGACGGGAGGGGGGTAATTCACTAGATGAAATACACCATATGTTCATACATGTGTGTGGGTCATGAATGATTGGGGAAGGAAGAATATTGTGAACAAGACTTATAGGAGAATTGGGTGTGTTCGTCTGGAAGTATTCTAATATCTGTGAGATAGGTATGGCTAAGGGATCCAAAGATAAAAGGTGTGGGCTTGATGGGTATGTGGGATGATGTCGTTATGGAGGTACTTCCATAGTTGGGTCAAGGGGTTTTTGAACCAATGTTTGAAAGTGTGGAAGAGACACCATGTGTTGAGATCTGGAAACAATAATAAGAGGGAACATATATGTGAAATGGTCCAACTAATCACATAATTCACAAGGGAATCTCATTATCTCATTTATTGACGTAGAGATGTAATGGATGTCAGTAATGGGAGTGGTGGTGGGGGGGTTCTTGTGATGGCACAATTTTTCTTTTTTGGTGCATTACTACTAGGGTCTCTATGAACTGAGGGAGAGATGTATAGTGATGTGTATAATGGCCATATTATGAGCACAAGGAACATGCATTTCTGGTATGGAGAACCTTATGTCAAGATGACGTGGTTTTTTGGGTTATGGGTGTCTCTACTAGATTAGGAAGTAAAGGATTTTCCTCAGGGACATGAATTAGATTGCATAATTCTGGTAAGGTAGGGAGGATATTGGTCGAGTGTCCAACTATTGGGAAAAGTGTGCATGTGGTTGGATCCTAGGTTGGGGGGGAAGGGTGAAATTGTTTTTCTTCTTGGTGCCTCTTTTGTTGGTAATAATGTTCCCAGTGTTGATATCATTTCGACCAACTATGTGATCGATTGGAAGAGTTGGTGTTTGGGTCATTCCTTAATGGGTGGGGTTGGTACCATAGGTGGTGGGGTGAGATACCAAACCGAGATGGAAAGGACAATATTTGGTAAAGTAAGAGTAGTGAAAAATTGATATGTTGAGACCCCTAGTGGTGGGTAAAAGAATGGTATTTAGGTTAAGTCCTAAGGGAATTTTTTCCAAATGGTAATTTTCTCATCCATCGATGATGTGGCTGGGAGGGGTGGATATTTCGGTGGATACTTTGAAGTAATCCCCTCATGTAATTTTTGTGGAATTGATGCCTCCATGAAGGATGAGGGTGTGGAGTCTTCAATAAGAGGATCATCTAGGATATCCACGTCATTTGATGTGACCGCACAGACTTGAGCGGTACCAGTAGGTGCAAAAGTAAGAGGGGTTTCCCCCCTGATAATAATCCCTAAATGATGGATCTTGAAAAATTCATGGTCCAAATTTGATGATAGGCGAGAGGTCAGAGATAGCTCATATGAGAGGGAGGATGTTTTCTATGTGAACCAACTCATTTGTTTCATAGTGTGTTAATTTTTCAATGGTGACTATATTTCCATTGTGGGGGAAGAGCATGGTGAAAAACACTGAAGAGGTGACAACCTCCATGGCGTACATATAGTTGCACCCAAAGATGATGTTGTAATCCAATTTAGCATTGATAACTTCAATTTTGATGAGAATTATTTCCCCCCCTAGTTCGACTGGCACATTCTGGTAGAGGCCTTCAGGTTGGGATGGATAACCATCATATGCTCAAAGAGTAATAGATGAAGGGATGAGCTCGTGTGATCTGAATTGTTGCTACATTGTTTTGGATATAATACATGTAGATTCCCCTTAAATGATGATGCATCAATGTATTGTTATATTTCATATTTTGATCGAAATTTGGAAAGTGACCAATGAGGGAAGACATGGTTCAACATTATCCAAATAAAAATTGATCAGACGAGTGCCCGATGGGTTGAATACCCCCAATTGTGAGAGAAAGTTCCTTTCATTGTGAAGGGCATGTTTGGAGAACCTATAACATTGACATAGCAACTGGGGATTGAGCCAGATCGTCAATGAGACTATAATTGTGTCTTCCCTAGAATGGGGGTTGTGTACATTCTTGCGCAAAGGTGCGTGGGGTACACAAGTGATTTTTTTTGTGCTAGGATGGGTTATTGTCAAAGGTTGTCCTGTAGTTAATTGGGGTGAGATTGAAGGGGTCATATTTGAGTCGGTAGGCATGTCATATTGACGGATGCATGTTTTTAGTAATATTTCTTCTTATCTGAGAAGAATGTTGTGATCAGTCAAATTTCCTTATTGTGTGTGTTCTGGGTTGGGATATTATCCCAATTGTTGTGGGGGAAACCTGGCTCTCATTGAGTATTTATGACTCCTTGGTGGGGAAACAGATTTTGTAGGACCGTAGGGGTTTTTGGATACATGTAGTTTTGAGGGACTTATGGTGGTCCTTGTGGGCTAGGGGGCCTTGGTGGATTCATGGATTCCTTCATCCATTTGAAATAGACAATTTGAGAGAATTGGTGAGTATAATGATTTTAATCACCACAAAGTGTGAAAGGGAAATTGGTCCTGAGGTTTTTTTTTTCCCTTGTCTTTTTGGTCCATTGTTACTGCCCCCTTGGGGATTTCGATTACCATGTTTTTGGTTCCCCCCTGCTAGGGTGTTTTTTTGCAGAGGGTTTCCCCCCTGCCCCTGTTTGTTGTTATTTTTGTTCTTTCCTTTATTTTTGTTGGTATTGGATTGAGTAGGGGGATTGGAAGTATTTAACTATTCAAAGGATTGGACTTTCCAAATATAAGGTTGAATAAAATTCACACCTACCTATTATTTTCCATGTGGTGGGGAAAAGGTTGGGGGGGACTAGGGAAAGGGTAATATGAATTACCTAGTGGGGGGACTCTGTATTGAGTGTAGGAGGTGGATGTGCCACCACCATTAATGGAGTTGCATGTTGTGGACCTGGAAGTGGTACTTGGACCTAGTTCGATAGGGGTACACTTACATGTCCTCCCATCAAGGGAGTAGGAGGAGATATAAAAGGGGTTTGAGGGGTGGGGGAAGGATAATATGGGTTCCTCTCGTATGGCTGATGGTATTGTTTGGCCCCAAACATGGGTATTTATTGAGCATATGGGTTAAAATGGGATATGGACCCAATTAGTCCATCTGAAACATGTGATGTTCCAAATTTTTCCTCACCATAGGGAAGAGGACGAGGAGCATATAGAAATACGATGTATAAGTACGCCAATTGGGAGTAAATCAAACAAATGTTTTGGGCCTTTGTGATTGAATCGTCTTCAGTTTGAGGAAAGGATGTAGCCACATATTTGGCAATGACAGGGACTAATGATTTGAGGAACCAATCTAGTTATCGTTGGGGGGTGGTATCATCCTTACAAATGCTTCTTCTCCTACACCATTCATGAATATGATCAACGATATGGATGGTTGTGGTTTGTTTGAATTCTAAGAGAATTTCCAAACCAGTTTCATGACAGACAAGGATTTGAAATAACGATATGAAGGATTTGGCCAAGGATTCAAAGGTCGTGTGGGACCCTGATTTCTCATTGACATACCATTTGGAAGATGGAACAATAATTGTTCTTTGGAACAATCTAAAACAAATGTAATCTTCCACAATAATATTGGAATAGAACCACAAGTGAAAAGACATGATGTGATTAGTTGGGTCTTCTCTGGGATTGCCTTCAAACTTTAGGATGTCAAAAGGTAGCTTGGTGAGCATATTTGGTCAAGTGGGATCATGGGGTCATTCATTAATTTGATCAAATCTGGGATATGGAGTGATGCTAAATATGGAATGGAAGGAGGGGTGTGAGACATGGCGCATGAAGTTTCATAATTTTTCCTTGTGAGGAAGGTTGTGAGCTTGTACCTGGAAAATAAGGTTGGGATACTCCTACTTGTGGCAGAGGACTAGTGGGTGGGTTTCTTTGCATATTGGTGTCACGCAAGGGGGAACCAAGCAAAGAAGATCCTAAAATAGTTGCACTTAGTGGTGTATGTGATGATTGAGTTGATTTATTAGCCAAATTAGGGACACCTCCCAAGATGGGAGGGAGGTTTCTCATGTGTCTATAATTATGGTGATTCCATGGTTCCCCTATGGTATTGGACTAAGTGAAAATGTGTGTAATTTTTTGGTGAGAGAAATAAATGGAAGTTATTTTGTAAATGTGGACTATCTCAACAACGTTTTAAAGATGGATGTAATCAAAACTGGAAATCATACATAAAACACAGAGCAATTTAAGATGGTTTGGGGTTTATCTGCGTGGGGGAATAAAATAAATTGGTAGTTGTTGGAAACAATGACACCTCAATCAGATTTTGAATGGTTGTTGGGAAATATCACTAGTACTTTTGGGATATGCCCCCTTTAACCATCATTATAACTGATTGATTCATACCTTCATTGGTTCCTCTTCTGGTGGGTTCATGCCCCATTTTTTTATTTCTTTTGTAAGGTCCAATGATTTTTGATAGGAAGGGCGATAAGTGTTTTAGGACATGTGTAATTTATTTTACGAGGGTTGGGTGACCCAAGGAGGCACCCATAGAACAACTGGACCTATACCTTCAATCCTTCAAAAGTATCCCCTTGCCTTCTGGTGTCAGAATGCTTGATTTAGAGGATTTTGGTATCCTATTTCACAAGTTCTAAGTTGCAATGAGAAATGATGATGGGCATTTAGTTGGATTCCTATCTCTAAAATCTTAACTTATACTAAAAATTTATTTTGTGCTCCTCCTGTGGAGGTTAAAGATGAGTTGTTCAATGGTTGCTTTTAGGATGTGAAATGGGTTATGATATTTTGGTCATGGACCAACCTCATTGATTAAAAGGGTGTGGAAAAATTCCAAATATGTATGAATTCTTTTGGATTATCTGATATCGCTTATGGGCATGAGAGAAGATCATATATGACTCCAAGTATACAATAGAAATTTTCTGTGTGGTGAGGTGCTTTTGTTTGAAATAAGTGATGGTGGAAAATGATTTTCAATAATTTAGTGATCAAAATATTAACATGTGGACATCACTTAGTCCTTTACAAATATTGTTTATCTCTAACTTAATAAATTTAAAAACAATCCTTGCCAATTTTTAGAATCCCTAGAGCACTAGCATGGTGGACATGTGGGTCCTTACTCTTGATCCCTTAATCTTCCTAGAATGTTATCTAATCTAAGAAATCTTTGAAAATATCCCTAGATTGTAGACAAGTGGGCATGTATGGGCTCTTACAAATTATTAAAACTTCCTAGGTTGTTTTCTTAAAAACTTGAAACTATTCTAATATCGAAAACATGTGGGAATGTATGGGACCTTCCAAATATTTTAAGATTGTGTTTCAAAAAAGAAAACTAAGAGGTATTTCCCTCTCTTAATTGGTTGATTATTTAAAGGGAGGTGGAGATTTATTAAGAAACCCTCTTTCTGATTCCCCCAGATCGCTCAAAGGTGCAAGGGAAAGAGGATACTCAAAGGTATCAACATAGTATCCTAGTCACGATTTAATGTGATCATTTGTAAAAGAAAATATTTAATTCTGAAGTTCAAATGTTATACTAATCCATCCATGTGGCAAAAAGAAAAGGGGAAAATGTAATGGTTCTTTTTATCCCTCTAAATTTCTATGTGCGGCTAAGTACCTATGCAAGAAAGAACTCAAAACCTACTTTTTATGGCTTTACAAAGTGTTGAAAAATAAACCTAGCCTACTTGGTGAAATTCGTCTCAACAAGCCATACAATCAATGGGAAAGAATATTTATGCGCGGCTTCTAGTTGAGATAGTCATGCACAGCGTACAGTCTGCACTAATGAAAAGATATAAAGTGCACAATTCCACGTGGCCTACGCGTCTATTTTTCCCAAACCCGCACAAAAACAAAGAAATGTCAAGATTGCAATTTAAATTGATCTCTCTTGATTAGAGTCCCAATTCTTGCATCCGAGAGTTATACTATGCCGATTTTGATCCCTAAAAACACAAATAAGTTAGAAATAAAGCTATAATAGCCTAATTGGGGAATAATTTGATCCACATCCCTAGTATGGTCACCATTCTGTTGTGCTTGTTTGAGCACTAGAGTGAGAAAAAACAAGAAGTTCAATTGCCTTGTTAGGCCAACAAGACAACACATAAATGAGTTAGTTTATTAGTGGTTCAACTAGAGAGAAAAAAAATAAAGTAAATAACAAAAAATAAACACTAAACTAAGCATGTAAAAACTTCAAATGGATGCATAAAAGAGACACAAGGGATAGCTAACAAAAGGATTGATATTTGAATTGATAACACTTGGAGAAGTATGGGAACTTATGATTCCCCTCTTCCTCCTTGGGAGGGCTCTTGAATCCACCAAATACAAATCTCTCTTCTTCTAACAATGGAAAATGGAAATACAATGCTAAAGAATTGATTTTAAAACTTATCAAGAGGATATAAGTGCAACACTTGCTATGAATGATCAAGAGGCTCTAAGAGCATGATGGCTTCTCCAAAACCAAATGAATAGCATAAAAATAATCAAAATTACTATGTTTTGTTTGCATACCTTGGTCATGTATTTGTAGGACCAATGCAAGATTTTTCATAACGTGTTTGTAGTGTGAATGATATCCCTTTGGAGGTAGTACCCATTCTATCAATATCCCCAAGGCTATATTCCATGGCAATTTGAGTGTCTTTTCTAAGTACAGTCCAATCTGGAAGTGGTTGAGGCCCAACCAATTTCATTAATGTGTCATTTGTGCATAAACATGACTTATTGTGGAGAAAGTCATGTGAGTCATGTATTATGTGCATTCAATGTCGTGTTGGCTTGCACAAGTTAGTTTTGGGGGAATTGCGCTCAAATTCAATAACTATTTTGTATAGTTTTTCTTGTTGAATAGGTTAGGTAAATTCTTAGGGTATACTAATTAATTTGTTGTGTTGGTACATCTTCAACCATTTCCTGTATTGTTGTGAGAAATTTTTTGGTGATAACACTCGTCTTCCTTCACAGTTAACCAGTCTTGTATTTTATCATGAATAGATCCATTATTTTCTCCTGAATAGATCCATTTTGATCCCTAAAAACACAAATAAGTTAGAAAGAAAGCTATAATAGCCTAATTGGAGAAAGAATTTGATCCACATCCCTAGTATGGTCATCATTCTGTTGTGCTTGTTTGAGCACTAGAGTGAGAAAAAACAAGAAGTTCAATTGCCTTGTTAGGCCAACAAGACAACACATAAATGAGTTAGTTTATTAGTGGTTCAGCTAGAGAGAGAAAAAATAAAGTAAATAACAAGAAATAAACACTAAACTAAGCATGTAAAAACTTCAAATGGATGCATAAAAGAGACACAAGGGATAGCTACCAAAAGGATTGATATTTGAATTGATAACACTTGGAGAAGTATGGGAACTTATGATTCCCCTCTTCCTCCTTGGGAGGGCTCTTGAATCCACCAAATACAAATCTTTGTTCTTCTAACAATGGAAAATGGAAATATAATGCTAAAGACTTGATTTTAAAACTTATCAAGAGGATATAAGTGCAACACTTGCTATTATGTGCATTATTATGTGCATTCAACGTTGTGTTGGCTTGCACAAGTCAGTTTTGGGGGAATTGCGTTGAAATTCAATAACTATTTTGTATAGTTTTTCTTGTTGAATAGGTTAGGTAAATTCTTAGGGTATACTAATTAATTTGTTGTGTTGGTACTATCTTCAACCATTTCCTGTATTGTTGTGAGAAATGTTTTGGTGATAACACTCGTCTTCCTTCATAGTTAACTAGTCTTGCATTTTCTCCTGAATAGATTCATTTTGATCCCTAAAAACACAAATAAGTTAGAAAGAAAGCTATAATAGCCTAATTGGGGAATAATTTGATCCACATCCCTAGTATGGTCACCATTTTGTTGTGCTTGTTTGAGCACTAGAGTGAGAACGTCACATGAGTCATGTATTATGTGCATTCAACGTTGTGTTGGCTTGCACAAGTCAGTTTTGGGGGAATTGCACTGAAATTCAATAACTATTTTGTATAGTTTTTCTTGTTGAATAGGTTAGGTAAATTATTAGGGTATACTAATTAATTTGTTGTGTTGGTACTGTCTTCAACCATTTCCTGTATTGTTGTGGGAAATGTTTTGGTGATAACACTCGTCTTCCTTCACAGTTAACCAGTCTTGTATTTTCTCCCGAGATGGATTCCACCTCATTCTCTCCCTCCATGATGCAATAAAAAACCTTCAGGTCCCAACAAAGAAACCATTTTTTGGCTCAATTAAATTCATCATTCCTACCAATAGGGGGTTGATGACCCATGGTTCATCCACAGTTAACCAACAATACCCCAAGGCATTGACATATCAATATTCAGTCAAGGAACAAAGAAGGTCTCACCCGAGATGCCATGAGAATCATAGAGACCATATGGTATTGTGTTGGAGATGAAGGGATAAATAATACCATGAATCCATTCTGGATAGCATTCATACATTTCATCAAATCTCATTAACGTACTAACAACATACACCATTAACACATTCATCCATTAAAATCAAAATAAACACAACCGTGGCCAGAGAGAAATGCATATTTATTATATCTCTATTGAATGGTAGAATGCACGCATCAACGAACTCATAATGCAATAGGAATAGATCCATGTGATCTAATACATTCTACAAGTTATGCACTACAATTTTTTATGGACTCTCTATTCAGATTATGCACATGCCACTAGACTAACTCCATTACAAAATCTCTATAGGACTGATCCAGATTTTATGAATAGAACAAAAATGAATACAAATTATTATTATTCTTAACACAGATATGAAATAGCAAAGATACAGTAAAATTGGTTTCTATTCAATGAGAAAATGTGTTGAAACTATAAAATGTAGCAGAAAACAAGCTTGCTAGAATGGTGGCGGCTTATCTCTGAGAAGAGATGTGACGGTTACACTCATTCACAAGAATATGGTTACAATGAGGCTCTCCAATACTTTTTTACAATAAACAGGAATTCCAAAACTCTATACATATAAAAACCTAACCCTAGGAGATGAAGCGCCAAAAGTCATGTGGCCCCCATTGGGAAAAGCTAGTACATAAACTTCTCGGGATCATAAATTTTTCAAACGATCTTTGTTTTAGGCACATGATAGCCCATTGGAAAGTTCTATCCGAGGAATACAATTGTTTCCGTTATAATTGAATCCATATATATATATTGATTGTGGTGATCCCTAAATATGTTTTTAGGGCCTCAAAACGGCTCCAGAAATCAGGGACCCGAAAACTAGGAAAAAACTACCAAACTGGAAAACTGCCAAAATGAGCCAGTTGGAATAGGTGGGAGGCCACCAAAATACATATGAATCAATCCTCCACCCTTTTAAATAAATGGTCTCCATTTCATTGAGTGACCCTATCATATGAGGCAATTTATGTTGAATTTGGCTTCGAGTGAGCCACTTGCCTTGGTGCAGGAGCTTCCCTTCATTGACAACTCGATAAAGTTGGATCCTTTGCTGGAAAGTTCCCTTGAGACGTGTTTCCAAAATATGGTCATTGGACTCCTGTTTCATGTTGTTAGGGTTGAGCTCCGTTGGTGTCAATTGTTCTGTTATCTCTGAGGTGTCCAACAATGGTGGGAAGTATGGCCGAAAGAGATCCATGTTGAATATTGGGTGTAGGCCAAGGAAAGGAGGAATGTTGAGCTCAAAAGAATTGTCACCCATAGCCTTGGTGATGGTGTAAGGTCCTTAACGAAGTGGGTAAAGCTTCCGATGGGGCCCTGGAAGGTGTTATTTTTGCAAGTGTAACCACACTTTGTCTCCTACCTGAAACTTATTTGGCACCCAGTGTTGATCATGGTGTTGCTTGTATTTGGCATTAGACTTCTGTAAAATATCTGGAACCTATTGGCGGATGTACTATATCCTCTCAATGAACTAGGAGGCTTTGTCATCTTCAGTTGGATCAGGTGATGAATCGGCTAGGGTGGCTGCAAGAGGTAGTGCAACATCCATGGGACCCAATGGTTGGAATCCCATACTGACCTGAAAGGAGTTGTAGTTGATTGAGATATCTAGGGCTCTATTGTAGTTATGTTGAACATAGGTAAGACTCTCATCCTATGTGCGGGGGTGCTTTGAATTGAACATGCGTAGGATATTTTCTATCATCTGAATGTCGACCTCAGTTTGGCCATCTGTTTGGGGGTGGAAGGAAGTGGACTTGGTGAGCTTGGTGTCTAGTAGTGACCAGAGTCTCGACCAAAATATGATAAGGAACTGACTGTCACGATATAAGACAATGGTTTGTGGGATTCCAAAATGTACCCAGACTCATTCAAATGAGATCTTGGCAATGGCCTCTACTGTGATTCTCTTCTTGCAGGCGGATAGGATCACCATCTTAGAAAAGCGATCAACAACCAAAAAGACATAGTCATTTCCCCTCTTGGTGGATAGAAGGCACAAAATATAGTCCATTGAGATATGGATTCCCATGAATTTTCAGGAGTAGGAAGGGGGGTGTACAGACCCTACTTCGCAATGGTCGGTTTGGCAATAGCACAGGCAATGCAGGACCTGCTATACTTGTTGACACCCTGTCAAAGTTTCGATGAGTAGAAATGTTTTTGCAATACTTTCACTGTCGTTTCGAAATTGAAGTGTCCTGCCACCTGAATGTAGTGGGATTCCCAAATCATCTTCACTCTCTTTATGGAAAGAAGATATGGCCTAGTCGACACAATATCCCATCCTGAAGATGGAAAATAGAGACAACTGAGTTTGTGCCCAACATTTGGTATGTGGTGGCGAATTCAGGTTCTGTCTCATAGAGTTTGGTCCATCCAGAGGTCTCGTGGTTGTAAGAGTATAGCACCATGGTGAGTGTCATGACTGGAGGTTAGCTAAGGAAATCAGAGACTCAGTTGGTACTGCCTATTTTATACATGATATTGAGGTGGAAATGTTGCAAGTATGTGGACTACTTACTTGTGTTTGCATGAACTACAGTGGTTTATGATCCATGTGGATGAATGTCTCCTTCCCAAGAATTTAATGTCTACACTGGAGGTAGGATTTCACAATGGAGTACATTTATTTGTCGTAATTAGGGTACTTACAGAAATCATCTGATAGTGTCTCACTATGATAGGCCATGCGGTGCTCATGATGAGTGAGAACTAAGACCACAGTATAGTCTGAAGCATCTGTCTCTATATCAAAGGGTTGTTGCAGGTATGGTAATGAAAGTACTAGGGCTGAGCACAAGTTCTACTTTAAATCATCAAATTCTTGGTGTTGGGACAAGCCCCACACAAATATTTCTTTACCACCACCCCTAGTTACTTAGCTGAGGGCCCATGCAATATGGAATAATCACAACATGAACCTGCAATAGAATATGGAAAGGCCTAAGAAGATTCAAAGATCAGTGAGTGTGGTTGGGGTTGGCTAGTCACAGATGACATGGATCTTGGCTAGATCCACATGCAAACCATGTTGATCCATGATGTAGCCTAGGTATTGGACTGTGTCCATGCCAAAGGATAATTTTTCCAAGTTGGCATATAGCTTGTAATCTCAGAGGGTGTGTAGAACCTACTGAATATAATGTAAGTGTTCTACCCAAGTATTGATGTAGATGAGGATGTCATCCAGATACACCACTACAAAAGTATTGGTGAAATGTTGCAATATATCATCCATCATCCTCATGAAAGTTGTTGGATCATTTGTCAAACCAAAGGGCATGACCAACCATTCAAAAATACCTTTTTTTGACTTGAAGGTTGTCTTCCATAAATCTATATGTTCCATGGGACCTGGTGGTAGCCAAAATTCATATCAATCTTACTAAAGTATTTGGCCCCTTTGAGATGATCAAGGAGATCGACGATTATGGGAATTGGGTACCAGTTATTGATTGAGATTTTATTTAGGGCCCAATAATCAATGCAGATTCACCAGGTCCCATATTTCTTCTGCACCAACATGATTGGGCTCCCACAAGGCAATGAGTTAGGACGGATGTGCCCCTTGTGCAACAATTCTTTGATTTGTCGCTTGATCTCCTCATTATCTAACAAAGAGTGGTGGTAGACTAGCCCATTGGGAAGAAATTCATCAGGGGTCAGATCGATGGGATGCTTGACCTGACAGTGCAGAGATACCTCGGTAGGTGAGGAGAAGATATCTTTGTATTCTGCCACAACCTTGTCCACTTTATTTTGTTGTGTAGAGAGGTCATCGCAAAAGCCCTAGATGTGGTTGTAATCTTTTTCTCACTCTAAGAGAGAATCACGAAGAAGAAAAAATTCTCGGTCTGAGATATGACCTTCTTGCATTTCTTGGTAGAGATCAAGGAAATAACACTAGGTGGGACTGCCTCGGGTATCCTATATAATTTTTTGTTCAAAGTAATAATAACATTGCGATGCCTAAACTCATATACAACACAAATTTTCCATAAATAATGTTGGCCCAAAAGAACATTACAAACTTCGAGAAGAGAAACATCACACAATACCTCATCTTTGAAGGGCTTGATGTCGTATGACATGTGACATTGTTGGCTAATGCAGAGATCACTTCCTTGGCAGAGCCATCCAATGGTGTAGGGTTGCGGGTGCGGTGTTGTCGATAGGGCTAACCACTTGACGACCTCTTTTGAGATGAGTTTCTTATGGCTACCACTATCAACAATAAAGTGCAGTGGGGTTCCTTTTACCCACAACTGTGAATGAAAGAGGTGTTCACCTTCTTCTGGCTCGCCTGGTTCAATGGGTTGGAACTTGGTGGTAGCAACAGTGGAACTGGGTTCCGCGTCAATGATCTATCTCCCTGTTTCTAGTTCTAACTCAGAGTTGGAACCCACATATTATTTAGAGGCTTTCACCTCAGCCACCAGTTATTTCTTGGAGCGACAATAAACAGTGTTATGCCAAGGGCTCTTATGGAAGTTGCACCACTTCCCTATATCTTTCTTTGTCTTTCGGGTGTCCTTCTTTTCTTGCAGCCTAGACTGGTTGTCTGGAGGTTGTCCATATTTTCACTATCCTTTTTTCTACGGGTTGGGGCTTCCCTTTACTTTCTTCTAATGTGAGGGGTTCCCAGGCCCAAATTGTCACATCTTTTGTTTAATATTTTTCTCGATTTTGATGACATATCGATAGACCGCGCCCAAGGACGAGATGTCCAAAAACTCAATTTCGGCCTGGATGTATCTATGCAGACCACTTCAATACTTGAGTACTATATGTCACCCAGAATATTTGATACCCAACTTGGTGCGCAAGGTATGGAAGATATTTCTGAACTCTAGAACTTCTTGGTCTCTTTCTTGTCGCAGTGTGGTCCATTTTGTATACAGGTCGTCATAACTTCTGACAGGGTAGTATTGTTCCTTGATAGCATCCATGAAGGACTCCCAGGTGACAACGACAGTAAATAATGAGGGTTCCTTTTTTTCCTTTTTCTCACAGAAATTCTCCCACCAATATTTGACATGGGGGATGACTTTGAAGAGCGCAAACATAATCTTTTTTGTGTTCGAAAAGTTATGGATAGGAAAATACCCTTCTAGAAGATTTAACCATTTGTCTACAACATTTGTATCTATATGAACTTAAAATATGGGAATATCAAATTTTATTTGTACCTTGAAGGGGGCGACGTCATTGTTTGAGAAAGATGTGTCGTCTGTTGGTAGTCACCAAAGGATTTGCGCAAAACTATCCATCATTTCGTTCCTCTGTTGCGTGAGGGATTCCTCGAGCAACATTTTGAAAGGATATCCTATCCCTTCATATTTATTTTCTCCCACCATTAGAGGTTTCTTGGGTGTGTGAAAGATTTTTTCTTCAATAGAAACAAGCTCGAGACCCAATTCTTTGTACCCTGACCTTGTCAGGGACATGCATTAAGAATGACAAGGAGCAGACTGCTCTAATACCACTGATCCGGATTTTATAAGCAGAACAAAAATGAATAAAGATTATTATTATTCTTAACACAGAGACACAAGAATAAAAAATATACAATAACAAAGATATAGTAAAATTGGTTTCTATTCAATAAGAAAATGTGTTGAAACTATAAAATGTAGCAGAAAACAAGCTTGCTAGAATGGTGGTGGCTTATCTCTGAGAAGAGATGTGATGGCTATGCTCATTCACAAGAATATGGTTACAATGAGGCTCTCCAAGCCTTTTTTTACAATAAACATGAATTCCAAAACCTTAGACATCCAAAAACCTAACCCTATGAGATGAAGCGCCAAAAGTCATGTGAGCCCCATTGGGGTAAGCTAGTACATCAAGTTCCTAGGGTCGTAACTTTTGCATACAATCTCCATTTTAGGTGCATGATATCCCATTGGAAAGGTCTATCCGAGGACTACACATGTTTCCATCATACTTCAATTTATCCACATTTTGACTGTGTCGATCCATAAAAACGTTGTTTAGGGCTTCAAAATGGCCCCCGAAGTCAGGGACCCGAAAACTAGGAAAAAAATGCCAAACTGGAAAAATGCCAAAATGAGCCAGTTGGAATAGGTGGGAGGCCACTAACATCCATCTATATCAAGGAATTTTATATCCTCATACAAAAATTTTACAAAGACTCATAACATGATTCATGCAAAACTCAGACTGAATTCTCTTCTATTGCACACTTTTGATCCTCTCTTATTTTTCTCTGCTACTCATTTTCCTTCTTCTCTCAACTTTGGCGCTCTGTCTCTTTCGCATTTTCTCCACCCGTTCTAGTGATTTACAGTTCCTCTCGCTTCTACCACCTACATGTAGCCCATGTAACCTATTTGGAGCATGGAAGTCCCAACAAACTTGCCAATGTGTCCATCATCTGCCCCATGATCTCTCATGTTGTTTGGGTTCATTATTCAGGAATATTCCTAAATATATTCTTCTGAATTGGCATGCATGCGGTATCTTTTCAATATTTAGTGCACAATTTTGAACTTTTATTGGCACATTCTCCTTATTCCATCCGTCACGCAACCACTGATGTGCATGAAAAATTAAAGTGCACACATGAATATAATGTGTGCGTTCAAACTTACCCAAAACTTGGGGTGCCAACACTCATCCTAGGTGAACTAAATTTTTTTCTTCCCCATGGTGAACTGGATTTTTTCTTCCCATCGATTAACTCATTTAACTTTCCATTGGAGAAATTAATTTTTCTTTCCATCAATGAACTCATTTAACTATCTATTGGTGAACTCCTTTAACTTAGAATTTTTTGACCAAATCCACAATGAATCTAAACCATTGGTTCCAAGATCAAATGTGATCTGGGCTGTTGATGGGTATATGTAATTTCAAAGAGAATTTTACATAGGTCCACTATGAAAGCTCCAAACTTAGATTCTCATGGCTGATTTCGACCCTATACCCATCAAATTGATGCTAGTATTTGTGAATTCAACATCCCTGAGTGAAATTTAACTTAGAATTTCACCTAGAAATTGGGGGGTTTTCCCACTTTCATCTTTTTCCCCAAATTCAACACAATTAAAACTCTACAACAATATGTTTTTCAATTTTTCATTAGTCTTTGTCCACATGCTAGTCTAGTGTTGAAACATTTTGATCCAGATTTTATGAGCATAACGAAATGACTACAGATTATTACCAGATGCTTAACACAGAATAACAGAGATACAGTAAAACTGGTTTTGTATTCAATAAGGAAATAAGATGAAACTATAAAATGCAGTGGAAAACAAGCTTGCTAGAATGGTGGTGGCTTATCTCTAAGAAGAGATGTGACGGCTGCGCTCATTCACCAGAAGATGATTACCATGAGGCTCTCAAGGCCTTTTTACAATAAACAGGAGTTTCAAAAACCCTAAAAATCCAAAAACCTAATCCTAGGAGATGAAGCACCAAAAGTCATGTGGGCCCCGTTTGGGTAAGTTAGTACATCAACTTCCCGGGGTTGTAACTTTTGCATACGATCTTCATTTTAGGCATATGATAGCCCATTGGAAATATCTATCCGAGGAATACAATAATTGCACAAAATGTCATGATGAGATTTTGCAACCGCAACATACCCCAAAAAACGTCGTTTAGGGCCTCAAAACGGCTCCGGAAGTTCAGGACCCGAAAAACTGCTAAAAATAGTAAATTATCAAAATTTCTAGAAAGTTGTTTTGAACAGTAAAGACTATGATTCACAACTGTAGAAGTAGAAAGAAGTAGCAAGAACAATTGTTGGCCCTTGACCAAGTTTTGGGATAACCTTGGTCATGTTGACCTATTTTGGGACTTCGACAGCCTGTCGAAGGAGTGCAAGACGAAGTAGAGATCATGGGATCTCAACCCACTTTTAGGTCCTTTTTGGGGTTTGGGGATAATGTAACGGGAATGGGATGTCGGCCCATGGGTTTACCCATGTTTAGGCCTATTTTTTAATATATAAATAGATTCCTAGGCTAGATAGAAGGGAGTTCGATCTATGTAGTCGAAAGTGCTAAGGCTAAGTGCTAGAGTGAATTATAAGTGCTTTGTGCCTGTGTGAGACTTGCAGAGATAAGTGCAAGTCGTTGTAAGAAGTTGTGGAAGGCTTTGTATTGTAGCGCAAGGAAGAAGGATCTAGCGAGTTGCGCAAATCTTCTGTCTTGTGTGGACTAAGGGTTTTGATGGCTTTGTGCTTGTAACAGATTGAAGACGCTAATAAAGAAGAAGAGTTGGTGGACGTAGCCTCGAGGTGGGGGTGAACCATGTAAACACTATGTTGTCTTGCCTTGTGCCTTGTCTTGATATGTTTATGTCTTCTTTTTCTAAGTGCTTTGAGATGATTAGATAGATCTGCTTATGTTGATTTCTCATGATGGATAGAATGTTAGATCTGATATATATGAATATGCTCAGTGCTTGATCTACCAGATATGATCTATTTTCTTATGCTAAGTGCTTAAATATGTTAAGATCATTGAGAATGTTGCAAATCTCTGTTTTACCAGCGAAGTGATTATTGGTTACATATTAAGGAACTAACGGTGCTAAGTGCTTTATTAAGTGTTATAATCACATATTTGTGTGCCAACTAAGGTTGCAGACACCTGTGTCTCGCAACCAACCCTGCCTCTACCTCGGGTGAGACTTCATCTGCTTCACAGGTGTTGTTGAAAGGGCTGGTAGTTAGGGTTTTGTTGGTGTGTTGTTCTAGCGTTGAACCCTGGGTCTGCCCCTATGCCAACAAATGGTTCTGTTGCCGGAACCTGAAACTGTGATTGTTGGGAACTGAGAAAGGGGGAGCTTTGTGCAAAGATTCATCCTGAATCGTGAAATCTTTGTGCGTAGATATGCGCCCTAGTGTGCAGTGTTCTACTTGACTTATAAATATCTATGCTAAAGAAAGAAGGTTAGATCTGAAAGATAGAAACCCGATCTAAAGAAAGAAGATCAGATCTAAAGGAAAGAAGCGAGATCTGAATGCTTGGCACACTAAGAAAAATAAAAGTAAGAACGTCTGATTAAAAGAGGTAAGATCAACAATCTTTGTTCTCTGATAAAGGTAAGAATAGTTAAAAGTTTTAGATCTGGAAGCTTTGTGCTCTGTAAAAGTAAGATAAGTGAAATTTTCAGTTCCTAGAGTATGGATATAGGTATGATTGATAGATTATGTCGTAAATTACTAACTAGGGGACTAATAGATGAAAGAAGGTTTGATCTAAATAAGAATCATGAAATATATGTTATACCTATGCATATAAAATATGTTTGGACTAAAAAATGGATGCAGGATCCTAGAAAGAAACTGTTGTAGGTTAGCTCATACGATCCTAGCGCTCAGTACATGAGAGGTTGGGGATAATTTAAAAGAAAGAGAGGATTGACCCTCTGTTATAGTTTCAGAAGACCAGGACATCTTGCTAAGGAATTCCTTGGAAGAAAACCTAGTTTTCTTTGCCATAAGGCTATGGACCATGAAGTGTTGGATTGCCCCAGAATGATTTCTAAGATTGAAAGTATGAACATAAGACAAGAAAACCCTAATCCAGATCCAAAAACTAAGGCTATAGTAGAGCCCCACAAAGAATCAGAGAAGGCATTACTATAGATGAAAGACACCTTGGATGACCATTGACATGTTAGACTATTAGATATTATTAAAGACAAGGAGTGCCTTGAACCAAGAATAGGGGACTTCGACATTGACTGTGTTCTAGATGAGGAAACAAAAGTGAATATCATGACAGAAATAACTTGGGACGCTATAGGAAGGCCTATTATGATCCCTTCATTAGGAGGAATAAGACTATTCAGAGGAAAGTTGGTAAACTTATGTGGGAAGCTCGCTCAAATACCTATGAACGTTAATGGAACTTCGATAGAGAAAGTTTTTGAGATTATTAAGTTTATTGAAGACAACGCCCCATTTACCATGTTAATATGAAAACCTTGGATTGACAGAGCTCAAGATAGATGAAAGGAAGAAGAATAAGCCTCGGAGAAGAAGAAACAAGACTTAAAATATTTCATGACTAGAAGGATCGCACAATTGATTGAAGAACAGGAGAACAGATCAAAGCTAATTGACACTAGAGACCCTGATGTAGAAGCTATAGGAACATCAGAGGACTCATGGAAGACTGAAGTACTTACTCCCGATAAATAAGAGGTATTACCCCTGAATCCTAGGAAATAATATCAACAAGACGCAGTGACTATGTTAAAAGATGATAAGAATCAAAATGGAAAAAAGACTACTGAGACGAAGCTCACTGGAAAGAAGGATAGAAACATAAGTAAGAAGAGGGCTAAGATTGAAAAGTTACGGAAGATTCCAGAGGGAACTTCGCAGAAAGAAAATTTGCAGAATTGGAGCTTCGTCGAGATATCAGAACAATGAAACATGGCACTTCGCCATGGCGAAGGAATATAGCCGTTGGGGTTGATATATCCATTTGAATTCTACTCCGACCAGACAGAAAAGAAATAAAGGTTCATCAACAGACCATTGGACCGTGCCATAACAGATCGAACAAGAGTTAATAGGGGCTCATAACCATTGCATGTGAACCGTTGTCGAGTTGCCTACTTATCCCTTCGGGCCATGCACAGAGAACACTTTCACTAACTGAGAATTTGAAGCCCACAGACTGAATGAATTGCATATTGTGATCATTGCGCCCTTGCTATTATTCCAATGCAGTGTCTAAGTCCATTGTGACCCCGATAATTTTAATCCCAAGCGCATATGTCCGATGATCTCACTACAGTTGAAGAATCAGTGACAAAATTTCTCCTCAAGTTGATGATAGAGAGAGTCATGTCGGAGAGAGGAGTGTATACAAGTATACAAGCATCGTCGACGAGAGGACTATCAACCTCTCCATCCATTGCCCATGGAGCTGGACCATCCCATGAAAGGCGAACTAAGCACAAGGATGACTTAGCGAATGCTAATATGATTCTGAGCATCCTACCTACCTATCTACCCCCTCTGAGTGGTGAAATAAACTGAGACAGTGTGCCTAGAGACTTTGAATATGAATTGGTCACTACATACCTTTCGAAAGAGGTGTGCACAATTCGTACTGACCAGGATAAGCTCGCAACGTTGAATTTTAGCGACTTCAACCTCGGTGATAGGAAGGTTTACAGCATGCTCACCCCACATAAGTATCTGATGAGAAAAAAATGAAAGAACTCAAAGATTACCCCTTAGTCATGGACCCAGAACCTCGCGCAGTCCACCCTACTAAATGCTATGAAGATTCCACACTTCGGGCGACACTAGGAGGTGAATGCATCCATAAAATTACTATTGTCTTACTATCATGGAGGTTATTTTTGGTTGAACCACTGCATCACAATGGATCCGACATTGATCAATCGGATCACAGGGCTAAGCATGCAAGGCCTAGAACCACAGGATTTCTACCCCGGAAAGACCACGGATCACACTCTCATCCAGAGGATAAAGGATACTTATGGAGACATAGAGAAGGGCACATGAGGCTACAAGGTAGCCTCTATCTAGAGCAGTGCAGTGCACCTAGCCTGTCAACTAATCATAAGGAAAATAGTTCGCAAGAACCGGCCCACCCAAGTAACTGGATTTGTAGTTGACCTCGTAGGGAAGTGAGCAGAGGGCCTACACATGAATTGGGCCAAGTACTTGGTGAAATAGTTAGAACTGGACTTTAGGGAAGCACAGGACCAAGGATATGAGTTCCACTTCAATTGTCTTCCCATATTAATCGCTTTCATCGCATGGGAGATGATGGAAGGTGTAACCTTCTTGGACATCGAGCCATTTGAACCACTGGCCATGAAGTTCAATACGTTGTGGTACTCCAGTGACATGAACAAGAAGTGGAAATCAAATGTTGTATTACACACCTATTACAACCATCTGAATATCGTTATCCATTCTGAACCTCGCATAACCCTGAACACACTCCACAGGTTTATAACCTTGATTAAATTCAGCGTGGACTGCCATTTTATCTATATCACAATGTGCGTTGATGAGCATAAACAATAGCTGTAGTCATACTACAAGATAATGGAGGAAGACTTAGAAGATATTACCAAGGAATGGTCGACAAACCTCCTTGTTCCAGCAGACCCTGTAGAGCTATCTGATATCGACAGTCCATAAGCAGGGCACGATACACCTGGATCGAGCAAGACCAAGAAAAATGAAGATGCCCAAGATGTCCACAGTACCTTGGCGAAGACTGCTTATATCTCACTTGAGCAAGGAGGTGATGATGAAGAGATAGATGGCATCGAATTCGAACAGAAGAAAGGAAAGGTTACACCACCTAGAGGCGAGGAGGACCCCTCAAAGAAAAGGAAGGTTTCCCCTTCGAAACCTTCTTTAAGGAAGAAAATGAAAGCAACTAGGACTAAGTTTGAGACCACCCTCACCTTAGAAGACTTCGACTTCATATTCATAGCACTGAACGATGCTTTGCTGGAGATAGAAGAGAAGCATGAAGCTAAGCAGGAGGAGGTGTTCAGTCAGATCAAGGTTGAACTTCAAGAAGTTCAACAAGCACTATAGTCTAACCGCGCAGTTTCTACTATGCCTCTATTAGCAGGAACACCAGAAATAGGAGATGAGCCAACTCAACTCCACCAGATCGTTGATATAGTCGAATATCACCTTCGAAGAGGATAAGAGGAGATAGTGCACGCCACCTAGGCTTTGGCGCAAGCACAGGAATACCTTCTAGAGCATCCTAGTACTGTCGAATAGAAGAAGCTTACTCTGCAAGAGAGGTTCGATGAAGAAAAATCCCAGCTACATAAAGAAAAGGAACATTTGCTCACAAAGCAAATTGAAGTTAAGGAAATGGTTCATATAGCAGTTATCTCTATGAAAATCATTGAAGTAAAGGCCAAAGCCTGAGTTCCACAGTAGGTGGCACAACTTGAAGAAGTAATCCAAAAGATCCAGCAGCGCATCGTATACCTAGAGATCTGCGTTGTGCCTGAGACCCCTCAGGAGATAAAAGACCAGCGAGAAGAAACTGTCCGCATTGCAGTTGCTAGATTAAAATCTCTTGCCCTGGAATGAAAGAAGCTGAGTAACTGGAGCGCTCAAACATATGAAAACCTCATAGAGAATCCCGATTTATAGGAATTGGAGTCGTAGCTCCAAGAAGAGAAGCAGCACAAAGACACATTACAGGTGTAGCTGAAGGCCCTATCACTTGTAGAAAGAATGAAGCAGTCTCAAGAGCAACGCACTGCCCAAAAACAGATCCATACAATTCAAAGCTGAGTTATGGAAGTAACTCAATGACTTCAAACCGTGCAATACAAGGCATTCCTGTTGTTTACAGAAGTCGAGAGCCGAGGAGAAGAACTCAAACAAGTTGTCATTACAACAGAACAACGCCTAGAGGGGCCCATGAATGATGCAATGATCCAGGAGTTCACTGAGCAAGAGGCCACAACAAAGCAGCACGTTGAAGAAGCTCAATCCAAGCTCGAGACCTCCGAATAAGAACTGATTAGACTTGAGTGACTCGGCATGAGTCACAGGTGAGTGTTGGGGGCCTGTTGGCCCTTGACCAAGTTTTGGGATGAACTTGGTCATGTTGACCTATTTTGGGACTTCGACATCCTGTCAAAGAAGGAGTGCAATATGAAGTAGAGATCACAGGATATCGACCCACTTTTGGGTCCTTTTTGGGTTTTTGGGATAATGTAACGGGAATGGGATGTCGACCCATGGGTTTACCCATGTTTAGGCCTATTTTGTAATATATAAATAGATGGCTAGGCTAGATAGAAGGGAGTTCAATATATGTGGTCGAAAGTGATAAGGCTAAGTGCTAGAGTGAATTGTAAGTGCTTTGTGCCTGTGTGAGACTTGCAGAGATAAGTGCAAATCATTGTAAGAAGTTGTGGAAGGATTTGTGTTGTAACGCAAGGAAGAAGGATCTAGCGAGCTGTGCAGATCTTCTATCCTATGCGGAGTAAGGGTTTTGATGGCTTTTCTCTTGTAACAGATTGAATACGCTAATAAAGAAGAAGAGGTTGTGGACGTATCCCTAGGGTGGGGGTGAACCACGTAAACACTGTGTTGTCTTGCTTTGTGCCTTGTCTTGATATGTTTATGTCTTCTTTTTCTAAGTGATTTGATATGATTAGATAGATATGATTATGCTGAGTGCTCATGATGGATAGAATGTTAGATATGATATATATGAATATGATCAGTGCTTGATCTACCAGATCTTATCTTTTTTCTTATGCTAAGTTTTTAAATACATTAAGATCATTGAGAATGTTGCGAAGCTCTGTTTTACCAGTGAAGTGATTATTGGTTACATATTAAGGAACTAACAGTGTTAAGTTCTTTATTAAGTGTTCTAATCACATATCTGTGTCCCAGCTAAGGTTGCAGACACCTAAGTCTCACAACCACCCCTGCCTCTACCTTGGGTGAGACTTCATCTGCTTCGCAAGTGTTGCCGAAAAGGCCGGTAGTTAGGGTTTTGTTGGTGCGTTGTTGTAGTGTTGAACCTTGGGTCTGCCCCTGTGTCAACAACAACAATATATGTTCAAAATAGATTATCCCATAGTGCACTTGGATTCAAAAATCTCAAATAAATGTTCACCAGAAAGAAGCCATAAGTAAGCCATCTCAAAATATTTCGTTGTCCAATATTTGTACACATTCCAAAAGAAAAGAGAACTAAGTTGGATCCTTCAGGAAAGAAGGGAATATTTGTTGGATACTGTGAGGTCTCTAAGGCCTTCATAATTTACATACCAGGTTACCATCATATTGAGATCAACAGAGATGTAACCTTTGATGAATATGAAACACTCAAAAGATCAAGGAAATTCCATCTTGAACAAGTATATGAAGAAGAAATTTTAGCTCCTAGAGTTGCAGAACCCATGAAGGAAGTTACAGTTACCCCTGATGATGAGATTCTAGAAGATCATGATATGATACAATATCAAGAACCTCCTCGTATGAAAATCTCTTACAAGAGAAATCTAGTTTGGGTAAGAGAAATTATTCAAGATGTAGAGAAGTATGGTGCCCCAGAAGAAACCATGAGACAAAGAAAGAAACCTAAGCCATTCTCTAGCTATATGGCCTTGATGTGTGATCTCATAGAAAATTAACCTACTTTCTTTCAAGAATCCATTTAGAAGAAAGAATGGATGGATGACATTATAGAAGAATACCAGTACATTATAAATAATGATGTATGGGAAGTAGTTCCCGGACCAAGGAACAAAGATGTGGTATCCTCCAAGTGGATATACAAGATAAAACATGCAGCAGGTGGAAGTATTTAAAAACATAAGGAAAGATTTGTGGATCATGCATTTTCTCAGAAGGAAGGTATTGACTATGAAGAAACATTTTATCTTGTATCTAGATACACTTCTATCAGAACCATCATAGCTCTTGAAGCCAAAATGAAGCGAAAGTTACACCAGATGGATGTGAAAACAACTTTATTAAATGGTGTTATTGAAGAAGAAGTGTATATAAAACAACCACAAGGGTTTGAATTTGAATATAGAAAGACTCATGTCTGTAGGTTGAAGAAATATCTCTATGAGTTGAAGCAATCTCCTAGAGCTTGGTATGGAAGAATTGATAGTTTCCCGATGAGCTTGGGATTTACGAAAATAAAATTTGATCCTAACCTTTACTTAAAGGTTATGAATGATGATCCAGTTATATTTCTACTATATGTGGATGAATTGTTATTAATAGGAGAAGAAAATATCATCAAATATTGCAAGAAGAAGCTCACTGCAAATTTTGAGATGAAAGACCTAGAACAGATGAATCATTTGTTAGGTCTTGAAGTTTGGAAGAGTCCAGATAATATTTTCCTTAACCAAGGGAAGTATATTTTATATTAATGAGAGGAGGGGGTGAATCAGTAATAGAGAAATATAATCCTTTTTAACCATATAATGCAAGTTTTATCTCAATGTAGCATTATCATCCAATATTTGTAGAGTAAATAAACAATGAACAAATGAAGAATCATACACATACACAATACACCAGTGTTTTTAGGTGGAAACTCAAACCAGGAGAAAACCACATAATGCTTTTTATTATATGTATTGAAGAATTACATTCATTGGAAGCACCAAATTCCTTTGTTTTCCAGCTACAACTGGAAGGAGGCTCTAACCCCCTAGTTTCTCAGGATACAACCTGAGGGAAGCTCCAACTCCCCAATTCTCTGGCTACAACCAAAAGGAGGCTACAAACCCCTATGTTCTCTGGATAAAACCATAAGGTGGCTAAAACCACCTATCCTTGCCCCGTCCAACCTCCATGAAATATAAGTAGAATGATGGAACCAATGTCACACTATCACTGTGAGATATACTGCAGTAAACTTGTACCAATCAACCTGCACTAAACAACCTGTACCAATAACCTGAACCATGCATCGAACATGCATCAACCTGCACCTCAATCTGTAATCAACCTATAACATAAAAAAGTGCATCAACCATGAACTAACCTGTACCAAAAACCATGTAAACCTTCCTTAACTTTAACAACAAGAGACTAGCATTTTCATCAAACTTTACTTTAGTCTCACATGACTAGTTTTGGATTAGTCAACAACCCTAACTTGAAATAATCATAACTATGTACCTCTAATGAATAAATATCTGAAAATAGTACACAATGTTCTTTAGTGTGTTTTATGAAATTCCTCTAGGTGTCACTACTTGGAACCTCTCAGAAAAGGAGTTATAGAAAAATGGCATACCTTGTTGAATTCTGGTTTATTCTAGAGAGCGAACTTGTAGAGCGTGCCCTGCAAAAAATAATTGTTGTATGGATCTGAAAATTTTACACATAATACTATAGAATTTACTCTAGACAACAAATTTTTCCGTACTAAATTTGGATCTGTTATGAAGAATATATGACGGTTTTACCTGAAACCCCTGTTTTAGACTAGTTTCAGGACTAGCCACAAACCCTATTTTCCACGGAGTGTAACTCCAAAAATACAATGACCCACAAGCTGAAATTTGTACCACAACTACTTGGATATGTTTCCTCAATGGCCTCCCAATTTCATGGTCTAAATCATTATAGAAAAAACTTTATTGCAAAAATGGTGAGATGGCTTGTAAATAACATACCTTAGAAAGCATCATCAAAAGAATTTGTCCTCCCTTGAATTTTGGCCTTCTTTACTTCACCTTCCCTCTAAAATTTGGATTATATATACTTTGGTTACCTCAGTCACATGTAGATATTCAATATTATCAAGTGTGATATAAAATTAGATATCCTTGCCTTTTATTTATACTCTCCAAGTAGCTTCCTTAGAAGCATCTTCTAGGCCACTTTGTCCACATAGTCACCTATGTCCAAATTTGCCCAATTTTCCACTTGTCTATGTATCAAATAGCCACTTGACCGCTTAACCCATTTTCCTCATTTTAGGGTTAACCTTTTTATAACCACTTTCCATAATTATAAAGTTCTATATTTACTTTATTATTTAAATAATCCTCCTTGACTTTGTCACTTCACTTAATTATTTAAATAATCCTCTTTGACTTTGTCACTTCACTTTATTATTTTAATAATCCTATTTGACTTTGTCACTTCACTTTATTATTTAAATAATTTCTTATTTGCAAGCACTTTGACTTCTTTGACCTTTTGGGGTTTCAAGCCAATCATATGAGGGTCCTTCAACTTCGTAAGGCCATAACTCTCAAACCGTGAGGATTTATGTGACGTTCCACATACCACCGGAAATGGCATGAAATGTACTATACATATAGAATAGTCTTACCTACAAATATATAAAAACTCATACCATTATACATCAAACAAACTTGGGTCCATTACCCAAACCTTTGTGCTACCAAAATTCTCTACCAGACTTTCTTCAAGGGTTGACATCAATGACAACCAACCCAATTAATCAATAGTATATAGTTGAAATACTGAAGAGATTTGACATGTTGGAATGTAAATCCATGAACACACCCATGGAAATGAATTTGAAGCTCCTGGTTGATACTTCGTCAAAGTTGGTTGATGCTACTCTATACAAACAAATTATTGGATCGTTGATGTATCTAATGAATACCAGGTCATATATATGCTTTGTTGTGAACACCTTGATTCAGTATCTAGTGGAATCTAGATGATTTCAACTTGTATCTACAAAGAATGTGATGAGATACCTTAAGGGTACATTGGATTATGGTCTTTGTTATACTGGAGATCATGACTTCAAACTATGTGGTTATGTTGATTCAGATTGGGCTGGAAGTGCTTCATATAGGAAGATCACTTCAAGATGTTGTTTTAGTTTGGGGTCAGCCATGAATTCATGGAAAAGAAAGAAGCAATCCAGTATTTCTCTCAAAATGACAGAGTCAGAGTACATTACAGCATGTTCCGACAATTGTGAAGAAATATGTCTTCGAAATTTGTTGACAGGTCTATTCAATTTGGAGATGGAAGCCACCGAGATTCTATGTGATAACCATAGTTGTATAAAATTGATGGAGAACCTAGTGTTCCATGATAATTCGAAGCTTATAGAGATCTAGTATCACTACGTTCATTATATGGTGCAAAGGAGAGTTATAAATCTCCAATATGTCATCATAGATGAGTAGGTTGTAGATTTGTTGACCAAGCCTTTGTCTCATGTGAGGTTTGAGTACTTACGAGACAATATTGGTGTAGTCCGAAAGGACCTCCCTCAAAAGGGGGAGTGATGTTGATGATACTATGGTATCCTGACCAACAACGGGTAGCTCCATTAGGATTTTATATCCTAGGGGATTGATTATCCCTGGGTAGATCCCTAAGGTTTGGTAAGGATAGTTTTTCAGATTACCTTTGTATGTATATGCCAGTTGTGGTCAGTAGTGATAGCTCATTTAGGATTTTATATCCTAGGGAATATTATGATTCCTCGGCAGATCCCAAAGGTCCGGTAAGGATGGCCTGTCCGAGTACCACATGGTATCTTGTTAGGATTTTATATCCTAGGGAATATTATGATTCCTTGGCAGATCCCGAAGGTCCGGTAAGGAAAATCTGTCAAAGTACCAAAAATGTTGTTGTTGACGCACCTGCCTCATTCTTCTGTCACATGTTAATGATGTTGTTGTTCTAGCCTTGTGTTGTTGATGATGTGTTTGTACCATCTTCATGTTGTTGATGATGTTGTTGTTCTAGCTTCATGCTATTAATGTTGATGTTCTAGCTTCATGTTGATGATGATGATTATAATGTTGATACTCTAGCTCCATGTTGTGAACGATGACGATGATGGTGATGATGTTACTCCAGCTCCATGTTGTGAAAAATGATGATATTGATGATGAGAAAAAACTTCTAATGATTTCTAGATGTGCCATTCATTGTTACAAATGTTGATGATGATGTTTCCCTCTTATTATATTGATGATGTTGTTGTCTCATGTTAGTAGAATACCCTTCTCGTTAAGGAGGAGTGTTGAAATATTGTAAATTCAAAGAATATTCTAATTATATTTTAGTTATTATATTATAGATGAAATCCCCTTTTGCGGATTTATCATGTTGGGTCTTGTGTAAGATCAAATCCCTTTTTTTGGATTGGTCAAACCATATTTGTATGGTGGTATTTGTAAAGTCGCCCCCTAGTGTTTATAAATTGGTTTTAACCACTTCTAGAAGAAGTTGGCTCTACTACTTTAAGAGACATAACCCTAGTGCCTCCTCAACTAGTATTTATATGTGAGGATGGTGCCTCACTTATACACACTCACACTCACTCATATAGTGTGCATATATTGAAGGTAGTTGCATTTGCAGGAGGAAGGAGAAGAGAGACACATGCTCAGTCTTGGTTTATCTTTGGTATTTTGGTCTTAGGCTTGGCATTGTATTGACAATCTATTATTGAGGAATTTTTTGTTGGGTTTTCTCCCCCATGAGGGTTTCCCAGGATAAAATGTTGTGTACCTTGTGATTGTGTTTCTTTTAGTGATCCTATTTATGTTGTTGTTTTGGAAATGAATTGAATGCTCATGTAATTTGGAAATAACCTAATTAAAACAATTGTTGGTTGTGGAGCCTGATTACCTTCCTTATTCACATGCCTTTGTTTTCAGCCATGTTTATACCCCATGAATACTTTACACCCTGGAAGAATGTACACTCCTCCATGTGGGGGAATGTAGGGGGGTCTTTCCCCCCTTGCGGGGTCTGGGGGAAAGCGCCCTCCGAGGGGGAATTTGGGGGTGAAGCCCCCAAAGGAAAAATTTCCTTGTAAATGTATATTTTAATTTCATATTAAATCAGAACCATTCATTATAAGGTCGTAGATCTGATGGTAGAAGATATGTTATGTTTTTTTCCCTAGAAGGCAACCCTCTTTTATGAGGGAAATGTATTGTGGTTGTTGTTCTAGAGTCTATACTTAAGGCTTATAAGTATAATGTCTAGGCATCTGAAAGTGGGTAAAGGGTGGAGAAGAGAGAAACATCAACCTTCGGCAAAGAAAACTAGGGAAGATTTCTACGTTGGCATTGTCTAGCTTCCAACTTTCCCTGGATGGTTATATCATGTTCAATTGCTACCCATGAACGTTCGAGTTCAACCCGGGTAGTAGCTGTTTTAAAAATAGAATAAAAAAGGTTTAAGGCAATGTGCATTTGATTTGATAATCCGGGTTCGATATTGGGCTGTGTTGGTACAGGGACAGTCATGGAGGAACAGTAAAATAAGAAAAAACTTCAGAGAGAAATTAAGTGTTGTCTCAATTTGGTCGTATAAAAGAGACTTTACGGTTTCAGAAATAAAAACGAGGTGCAAATCAAAGGCTCTTTCCCGTAACTGAGTTATATCTTAATAAAATGTATGAGGTGGGAGAAAAACATTTAGTTGTCTATGATGTAAGTCTCCTATCGAGGGAGAATCTCACGTATAAACATGAGAGGAAAACTGTAAGGAAATAACTCGATGTAGCATAAAATATATGTAGAATTATGAAAGTGTTGATTGGTCTTACACCTGCTGATAGCTGGTACAGAGGAAAAACAGTAAACAATTACAAAAAACCAAAATTCATTCTCTATAGTAGTTGTCGTACTAAATTATAACAAAGCATTCATCAATTATGAATATGAAATGAAATGAAATATGAGATACAATAAAACAAACTCATAACATAGTCGTGATGGAATTAAGAATCTTCATATTTGCTTTGTATTAACTCTCAAAATGTAAAAACTCTGTTACAATCAACACAAAAAGGTCCAGCCCTTTTTCTTTTTTTCTATGGTATATTTATACAGTTTTACAAATAAGATGGAATCTCAATCGTTACAAATTTTTTTGGTTATGGTAGGGAGGAGAGAAATCGCTCCATTTCTTCTTCTTTGTCTTTACTTAGTGCCATAAGTTTGTCCTTTTGCATGCTCGGTACATGTGACACATCTTTCAACCAGCCGAGATACCAGCCTTGACGGTTCTGCTTGATAGTTGGCCTCAAAAGAGTAACAATCTCGGGCTAATTGCGGCAACCTGTCTTCCATCTGTCTGTCTATGATGTTGATAGAGAATAATTGCGTGCTTGGTTTAATCATGCATTCGTCTATTTGGACTATGTCTGCCATAGTCATTTGGGATATCTTGGCCGAATCTCTTTCCTCTTTGTCCTTTAAATCAAGCGAGATTTTTTCCATATTCATTTGAATCAACGTCTCGGCATTACCTCCACTATCAATGCCTAGAAAATTTTCATCTATAGAACTAAATGCCTCTTCTAAGGAATTTGTTACCCTTTTGGCTTGCAGCTTGCCTTCCACGATGTTGTGCTCCCATTCTTTTAATAGAATGTTTCCTCTGGTCTGCTACGAAACGGTGAACCTAGAAGTACTTCCCGAATCCCTGTTTTTTGTGGCTATCACAGCCTCTTGGAAGGCGACCCGTGCTTCTCAAGCTTCCATTTCTCTAGCAGTTAAATTTTCCAAAACTTGATTAACCAGCAAGCAGTTGTCCCAAATCTCCTCTACCTTGCCAAGTAAATTTCGTTGGGCCGTAGAGACTCTCCTCCAAATATCTATCGCCTGGGATTGAAACATCCTGATATCTATCACTTTGCTTTCGGCGATTTCCACCCTAGCCTGCAGCTGTTGGATCAAATCCTTTTGCTGGATCTCTTGCATCTAACCATCCCAAACCACTAGTTGCGCTTGTTCGAGCTTATTCTTGAGCAAATCTATCTCATTTTTATCGGCCAACCTTTCTTTCTCCATACCTACACTCACCTGGTCTTTGGCAGTCTCCATTTTTGTGGCTAGTCTAGCTTCCAGGGTCTTGATGAGGCGATTCTTTCGTTTCAGCTGGTTTTTTAAGACCCCGACTGAAAATTGATTCGTCGTGGCATATGATCCTAATGTCCTTTTTATTTCAGTCACGAATTGTTCATTCCTCTTGTCTTTTCCATCAGTTATAACTTTGTATTTCTTGGCCGTTGACTCTCCTTCCTGATAGAATTCCCTCTTTACCACTGCCTTTCTCTTCTTATCGAAGAAAAACTCATTCGGAGGGATTTCTTCTACCCTTATAGGCCTCAACTCTTCATTGAAGATCCATCCTGCATCAATATTTCCCTGAGTCGACTGCAAGGGAGTAACTGATGTGATAGGTTCTCCGATCTTCTTCGTTGATTTTCCTGGAGTAGTAACCAGACTCTGCTTCTTCGGTGGGTCAAGAGTCTTTATCTCAGCTTTCAGACTCTTATTGTTCTCTCCCTCGTCCTGTTGTTTTTCTTGATCGAGAGTCACATCCTTAGAGCCTTCGACATCTCTTTGTTTCACCTCCACCATACTCGAACTCTCACCCCGCAACACTGCAGGAAGACAACTGCGTCGATGATCTTGGAACTTCAGAACATCGGTTCTTTCCTTGGGTGCGAAGGTTTGTATCCGATATAGAATCTCGGCATAGGACCTTGTGCCTCGGAAAATGTCATCCGAGGGTGAATTCTCGTGCTCAAATCTCTTGAGCCTGCAACTGGACAAATGATTGCTCATGACCCTTTGTGGATCGTGCTTCTTGTATTCAATGAGGACCAAATTTATGTCTTCCAAGGCTGCTACCTCAGCTTTGGCATGCCCGAAATCTAATAAAGAATAAGAATTTAAATGAACAGGAAAAGGTGGCCATACCTTCTTTGAGTATCCCTTAAGCTCCTTGCTTATACCACTGAGTACTGTTTGCCTAGCAACCTCACGACAAGCCATCTTGTCAGGAACGAACAATGGCAATGCATGCGGGGGAACAGAAGCCCCGAAAAATCTAAGATATGAAAATTCAGCTTCTACATACCAGTCATCTATGCTGCTCAGATTTGTCACTATAATGTCCGATATCATGGGTGGCGGGTGACCGAAAATAGTGACATGTAGAGGCACCATCACCCAGTTAAAGATTTCGTATACGAAATTTGCCGCTTTGTTTTCCCATAATTTTGAATGATAGACATGTATGGGATCGTCTTCTGCTGGAGTCCAACTCCAGCTCATTAAGGGAAATGGTGTTAAAAAAAAACGGCGTCCATAATGTATGCAGACATAAAAAATGCAACAACTTTTCCGCTTTCTTTCTGCGCCCGATACTCTGTGACTCGACTGGTCAGGCTATCGGACAACATCTTCGCCCAGTCGAAGGAGTAACCTTCGGCGACTCGAAAAATTAGAGGTACCCATGGAAGAAAGAAATTTGAGGTGTCCTCTCTCCCGTATAATCTGCATGTCATCATGGCTACATACTTGTACTGCGGTTCTAAAGAAGCTATTGAATATACACCATGACTGTCTGCCCTGAACTTTACAGAGCGCAAAACCCAATCTTTTATTAAGCTAGACATGGTTTTATCATACTGCACACATTCCTTCTGTTTGAATTCGTCTAAGAATTCGACACCATATGTAAAGTTGGATGTTGTGGGAAACTTATACATGGTTTGCAGATGTTCAGGCCTGAAAGTCCCGATGGTGACCTTCTGCTCATTCATGATGGTTCTGGTTGGTATGTCTAGATGGTCTAATGCCCATAGGACCATATCATAATATGGCAGTAGTCATGGCCTGGCTGCTACTTTGTGCATTCTGGATTGGATGACGATCTTATACTTGGTGGTTATATCATCTTTTTCATTGTCACTGGAATCATCAGAATAATCCACCAATTCAACCTGTAGAACATCGGAAACGAAAAACCAGTTCGGGATAGAGTCGACACTTCGAGGTGAAGTATCAACAACGTTGTCTGAGCCTTGTCCCGAAACCTCAACACTGGCTTTAGATGATTTTCACGGAGCCATGGCTGGAGATTGTGCTTTAGCTCTTTTGCGATAGAAATACGTATACATACAGAAGTTAGTTCACTCAGAGATTGTGCTCTGCGTGGTATAGAAATGCATTTGTCATAATGAACAATAGTTCTATATATATTCGAAAACTCAGTACTCTTTTAGATGAAATCTGTCAAATCATGCTCAGAAATAAATTTAACCATAAAAACCCGAGCTTTATTCATCGATTCGACCTATTTCCTAATTAATGCCATAAATTTTGGCGGTTTGAAGTGTTAGTTGGCGTATGGAAGAAATAAGGTTACCTCATAAATCGTGTAAGCATCGAAAAGCGGGTTGTATTGATTTAGCTTAATTAATCCGTCTTTACCAACGTTAATTAATCTTTTGCCTCTCGTTGTATCGAGAATTTTTCTTTAACCTTTTGAACCTCTAACCCTCGAAATTGCGATGATTGATTTTGATTAATAAAAATGTAATTATGAATAGGAGCATAATTAATTCCATAATTATTTATATTCGCCGTATCGCGACTCGGAGCTTCGAAGGTAAATTTACGGGAAGTTTGTGTGTCGAGATGCGAAACCATGAGATCGTGATAACACGACTTAATTTAAAGGGAAGATAAACTCGGATTAAGTGATTAATTAATTATGTTCATACCCTTATCATGATTTCGCGAGTCGGGGTTTAGACAGTATAACTTTTAAAAAAGAAAACATCGAGTGGCGAATTGCCGACAAAACGTTACCATGGTTTAGTTTTTTCTTTTAACCTTGACACGGGTTACTAACATAAGGACTTCGTGTTCTCGTCTATAAGGGCTATGAAAATAAACTTTTGGATTTTGTTAAGGCCGAGGTGCGAAAACCCGATGACGTTAATCATGGTTTAGGAAAACTTTACTACCATTACTGCCCTGGGTGAAAAATTAAAACGATTTTGTTGTTTCGTTGCTCGGGACGTGTGAACTACGTGATTTATAGCATCCGAGCTACGAGATCCCGAGGTAGAAAAAAGAGGAAACATTTTTTCGAAAGGTAGGACTCACCTCGAGAGTACAATAATCATCGTTGTTTGCATGATAAAGCTTCGGAGATTTTGAAACCACAGATGGAAAATACGAAAACCATCTTTCGATTTCGAGCATTAAAAATGAATTTTGTGGTGGGCTAGAAAAACAAAGGCGGCTCCAACTAGGGATCCCTCTTTCTTGTAAGGCGGGAAGAATAGAAGACCACGTGCCAATATTGGGTAAATGGAGTCAATAGCTTCAATCAGGTGAAAAGGCTCCCGAGAACAGGGTATCGAAGGGGGAAAGAGACTTCGTTCTTTACCTTGAAAAGCTTTTTCAAACTCAGATACTCTTTTTAAAATTAGCTGTAGTCCCTTTCACAACTTTCCCTTTCCCAATACTAAATTTAGGTCTTCTTTAAGACAATCAAAACAGTCCTAGGAGACCCAACAGATCTTGCGGCTATCACCTTGCATCAAAATAAGAAGATCATATGTTTTTAATTGGGAAGTCCCGTCTGAACTCGGGATGTAGCTCAGGTTTTTAAAAACAATTGGTCACCGGAGTAGACTGATATTTATGTATAACAACCTTACAGATATCTCAGATATTGCTTCACTGCCAACGAGCCTGTTCAGTACCCCGGTGAATTTATCTGGCCCCTTTTACTGAATTTCCTTTCACCACTTCGGAATATATTCATGCATTTAAATGCTGAGACGAGGGAAATCATTTCTGAATTTCCTTTCATCATCTCTTGGACTAGGTTGGGGCAATCATTTCTGAATTTCCTTTCACCACCTGTCTTATAATTCTCTTTTAGAGCGCGAAGATGGGGGCAATCAGTTTGTATCAGGGCTGATATCTGTGTAATATTTTGCATTATAGGTCTGTCAACTTACTTTGATTACTTGGTACCAACCTTCCCTTGACCTTCACTACACCTTTGTTCATAGGGAAAAAGGGAAAATAACTTTCTTAGGGCATTCTATTTGAGCAAGCTTCAATCCTCCGATGTCTTTGAAAAACCTAGGAAAGTTAGGATCACTTTAAACGTTCCCTTGCTTAGCAGGGGATAGAGAAGTTGTGAAGACCCGCTTTCTTTCCACAATCTGCTTTGAAGCTCACGAGGTTGAAATGAAAAAACTCTTATCCCTTCTTATATGAAACGGAAAAATGGTGACATTTTAAAAGGTAAACCCGAAGATAGAAAGGATGCCAGGTAGTGACTTACTGACTGAAAATACAGAGGTCAAAAATTTAAAACTGACTCTTGTAGATATTATTGGGGATACTTTACTTTGACTGACTGCTTTTAAATTGGGTGAATCATTTAATTTTTCTTAAGTTTTCATAAGCTATTAAACCAAGAAACAACTGTGTTATTTATCAGTTCAGCTGATGTTGCTGTTTGAGTGAGGTTACCTCGGTTTTCTTTAATAGTCCTTTAGAACATGTCTTCTGGGAAATCTCATCTTGACCTATTCATTTCAATTTCTTTGCACAATATGAAATTTCTTAGGTATCACCTGTTTAAGCCGATTTATTTCTGACACCGACATTCAGTTTATTTCTCCTTCTTGTTTTGTATGCAACTGGAATCCTGTAAGAGGCAAATATGAAGATTATCGGAGCTATCTGAAATGTGTCGAAATTTCATGAACGAAAAAAGAAAATCAAGAGCACTGTTTAAATGAAAAATATATATATGTACACAAATTATATAAAGAAATTTTTTTTTATATATATTTTTGAATTTGGCGACTGTTACGTCATATAATGCTTCAGATACCGCCCTTTGACAGGGGCGTTGAAGACTTCACCATCTATATTCTCCAGTAGGAAAGAATTTTTTCCTTTCAAAGCCAAGACCTTGAATGGCCCATACCAGAGGTGGTCAAATTTACCATGTTTTGCTTCTTCTTCCTTTCTTGCATCCCACCTTAACACTAAATCACCTGGGAGGAAGTCTCTGTCCTTTGCTTTTCGATCAAATAATGTCTTCATGTCATCTTGGTACTTCTGCATCTTTTCATCTACTTCGACTCTATGTTGTTGAATCTCGATCGATTTATCCTTCTGGTGACATGATTGGGTTCTTCATTTTGATCTTGCCATAACTTCATCACTGGGAGCGCTAGGTTTATAGGTAGCACAACATCAGTCCCATATACCATCTGAAACTTTGAAATGCTGATTGACCTTTTTGTACTTATGCGATTTGCCCACAATGCGTATTTTAAGTGCACATGCCAAGACCTTTTATTTTCATCCAATACTTTCTTGATTATATTTACCATGCTCTTGCTAGATGATTTGTCCAATCCGTTTCCTTGGGGGTAATATGTTGTGGAATGGTCGAGAATGATGTTATACTTCTGACAGAAGCTGATCATAGCCATAGATTTAAAGGCCTGGGAATTTTCAGTAACTATCTTTCGGGGGAACCCAAATCTAGACAAAATATTGTCTTCTAAAAAATCGATTACCACCGAGTCTGTTGCCCTTTTGGTTGGAATGCCTTCCACCCACTTAGTAAAATAATATGTTGCGGTTAAGATCCACTTGTGTTGAGCACTAGAATGGGGATTAATCTCACCTATGAAATCTAGACCCCATTGCTGAAACGAGGCTTCAGATTTGACTGGAACTAAAGGCAGTGTCGAGAGCTTCTGTTTACCTGCAAATAGTTGACAAGGGTTGCAGACACGCACTTTGGAATTAACGTCCGAGAAAATTTTTGGCCAGTAGTACCCAACCCTCAGAATATTGTAATTTTTAGCTCTCCAAGCATGATGCCCCCCACAGATTCCCTCATGAAATTCATCTATAACCCGCTGACTTTCTGATTCAACTAAACAGACTAGCAGGAAACCGAGTGGATCTTTCCAATATAGCTGACTTTTGGCGATACAATATTTAATTGCATGGAGTTTTAAAGTCCTGGGTTTAGATGGTGATAACTCATTTGGGCATTTTAGGGTTAGCAGGTATGACACTATGTCTCTGTACCAGCCTGACGATATGAACTTCTCTTCGATCTTATTTGGACCTGTTTCCTCATTCAGCTCGTTCAGGTTTGTTTCTTCGTCGCCTTCCTACAGGAAATTGATATCTAGGGCTCTGAAATTCGACTTAGCTAAGAGTTTGGCCAGGCCTTGCCCTTTTATCAATTTGGTCGGTTTGACTTCCAGATCAAATTCTTGGATTTTGGTGAGACATCGCCCTCTTTTTTCATCACTGTCTAGCTGTACCAATATATCTTTCATAGAACTGGTAGGCATGTATGCAATTATCTTCGAGTGTAGTACATACGTTCTGAATGCCTTTAATGCTTTTACCATGGCGTACACCTGTTTTTCTATTATTTCATACTTCAGTTCTGTGTCTCTAAGGCTCTTGCTGAAAAAGGCGATCGGTCATTCGAATCCTTCTTCGTTCTTTTGTAGGTGCACTGCGGCGATAGTGTGTTAGGAGGAAAATGAGAAATAAGAAAATCCTTTAGATAGTCAGGGCTCACTAACACATGTGCCTCGCTTATGAATTTCTTAATATGTGTAAATGATGCTTTGGCCTCGATTGTCCATTTTACTTCACCGTCCTTCTTCAACATACCTTCCCGCATGGAGAAATGTGATTTCTTTGGGTTTAAAGATAGACCAAACCTGCGGCATTTTTCGAAAGTTTGTTTAAGATGCATCAAGTGTTCTTTGTCGGTTTTAGAGAAAACCGTCAAATCGTCAAGGTAAATGACTACAAATTTATCTCTTTCTCCTATGAAAGCGATGTCCATAACGCATTGGAATGTGGCCCCTGCATTCATCAAACCAAAAGGAATTTTGTCATACATGAACGTACCCCATGGTGTGGTGAAAGCAGTTTTTTCCCTATCTTGTTCATTCATGGCGATTTGATTATAACCAGAGAACCCGTCGATCATAGACATTCGGTTTGCTCCAACTACTTTTTCTAACACATGGTCCATTTTGGGCAACGGATAGTTGTCCTTGGGAGACGACTTATTTAAGTTTTGGAAATCCACACACAGTCTGATTTCCCCATTCTTTCTCCTGATCGGGACCAGGTTTTCTACCCAGTCTGAATATCTCAGAGGTACTATTATTTTCGCGTCTAAAATTTTCTTAACTTCTTTTTCGATCACAGGTAACAAAATGGGGTTGATCTGTCTAAGCTTTTTCCTAAATGGTTTGACCCCAGGCTTTAAAGGTATCTTGTGATCAATTACAGAAGTGCCATAAGTTCTTAACTCATCATAAGACCAAGCGAAAACATCCTTATACTGTCTGAGTAGGTATTTATACTTACTTTTTATTTCGGAAGGGAGGAACTTGGATATTTTTACCATCCTGGATTCTGCTTCAGTTCCTATATCACAGTCCTCCACTTCTTTTGGTTGGGGTTGTAAAGTGGATTTTGCAGGTATGTCGTTTTGATCAAAAAGTCTTTCTAAAGGAATCAATCCTTTCGGAATCTGGTTATTTTTAAGGATGAGCATACGATGATCCGCAATTTTTTCTCGGAAAGATTTAGGATCTTCCCCTTCTTGCATGATCCATATCGGGTCATTTTGATTTTCTTGGTCTGCATGAGTTTCAGAGAATTCACCCACTGCTTCAAGACATTTCTTAATTTGTTAGTCATCCTCAAAGACCTGCTAGTGTTGGATATTGTCTGGTATAGATGGTCTGTGTCTGATTTCAATGTGATACTTCAATTTGAAAGTAGTGGGAGTAGAGAAGGTTGAAGCTACTTTAGCCAATGCGTCAGCATGTAAATTCTCTGCACATGGGATGAAGTGGACATTTACGGACGAAAAAAAGTTTTCCATGAGATCCCGGGCACAATTCTTGTATGATCTTAATCTGGGATGCTTGGCTTGGTACTATCGATTTATCTATTTGACTATTAACTCTGCATCTCCATATACCTCTAAGATATTTGTTTTTAGCTTTTTGGCAACCTCTAATCCTAAGACCAATGCTTCATATTCACATACGTTGTTAGTGTAATCTACATCCCACTGCAGTCGATAGGAAAAAGGAACAATGAACTTACCTTCGGGAGCCACTAAAAGCACTCCTGCACCCGCCCCTTCAGAAGATGAGGCACCGTCAAAATACATTTTCTAGACACCGGTGCTACATAGATCCTCTGTCATGTAACTTGACTCTTCTCTCTCTATATTGTTTTACTCTGGACAACCATCTAAACCATCATCAAAAGACAAGATAGAATTTCCCAGATCTTGGTCTGCAATGTAAATAGGGAAATTTTTTGGGTTTTGAGGGTCACTCACTATATATGCTAATCTCGTTTCTCTGTACAATCGAGTAAACTGACCACCAAAAACAGGAATTGTGGCGAACATCATATCCAATTGAAGAGAACCCCCCAACTTGGCTCCCCATGACCTAGACAACAGTAAGCCATACTTAGGGGGAATATCTGCAATAACCACATCCATCAGTATACTCTTAACTGGGACCTGCGCCAGGGTAACTACCAAATATTTTATCATCCCATGCACTTAACCCTTCTTGAGTCAAAAGAGTAAAGATCTCCATAAGGTCTGGTGATCTGGAGACCCAATTTGTCCATAATAATCTTAGGCATAATGTTATGGGAGGCTTCGGAGTCTAACATGCAATTATGTAGCAATTGATCATACACATTTAAAGTGATATAAAAGGGAGCAATGGTGTCTTTGGCCCCTTCAAAATGGGGACCAAAAGTGATGTTAGGTTTGTCATCTTCCAGGTTTAAAACATCAAACTAGCTTTCTAGCTCAGAGACACCCATCGCTTTAGTAATCTGCTTCCAATAAACGGGGTTGTTTGCTAATTCTACCAAAGGGATTGGTATCTTAATTTAATTTATCTCATTTTCAAAACTGAAAGCTCCGCTCACCTTATCTATTTATTTGGTTGAGACTTTAGAATCCTTCCTTTCTGACTTATTCGTCTGGACCGCTTTATTACTCATAGTCTTGGTTGAAGGCATAACTTTATTTACTGTTTCGGTTCCTTGTGCTTGGGTTTCAACTTTTTCCACTTCAGACTCTTGTGTGCTTACTATTTTCGTTTTGCTGTTAAGTAATAGGGACTCTTTCGAAGTAGGCTCATAAGTTTGGCCTCTTTCAATTATTTTCTTAGGTTGAGTGGTTGAGGTGGGCTTACTCTTAGATCTTAAGTTGTACTTGGGTTGGATCTCAGCCATTATCATTTCAGTTTCTTTTTGAGAGCCACAAAGGACAGTATGATCACTTTCTTCACCCTTATCTGACAGTTGTTGAGTGTTTAGAGATTTTTCATAGTCTTCTCTAGTCAGATACGGTTGCGTGCAGTCATCACCAAAGTTCGTGACATCATTATCCGAATCTCCGAAATCTTGGAGATCGCTCATTCCTATAAAATTTTTGCTCTTTAGAGGAGCTTGAATTTTTTGATCTTCGTTTTTTATTTGTCTTTGCTGGTTCGGGGGTTGGGGTTCCTTTTGAAATCCTTTTTGGGGAAAGAATCAGCTTTGGCCTGTTCGAGCTCCATTCTGGATATTTTATTAGATAGTTCTTTAATTACTCTGGCCATATCGTCTACCCTATCATCTGCGGATCTATTAGACCCCAACAGACCTGCTTGTTCTCTAAAGCGTTTGGTTTCTCGATTTCCAGTTTCTATTTTAGCTTTAAGCTTACCAGAAGCCATCATATTAGACTCAATTTATACAACATCATCCTGCATTCGGTTTAGGGTGGTTCCCCTTCTTCCCCGCAAAAGGAGTGCAAAATCCAGTTCGAAAGCCCCTGCAAAAGTTACCTTGGCCACGGGTTGGGACGGTTTAACCTCGGTTAGGATTTTGTTATACAGTTTGTTAAATCTTTGAATAAATTCCATGACTATTTCTGAATTCTTTTTTCTTAAAGACCCAAATTCAGTTAAATAATATAAGTGGTCTTTTCTTTCGCCCCACTGTTTGAGGAAGGCATCATAAGACAAGATAGAAGCTGCAGGTAGACTTCGAAACCAAGTTCGGACATGGCCTTCGAAGGTTTGAACAAGAAGCCTCGAATATACGTCTTCATGTTCGATACCTAGGATATCCGCGAATTGATCAAAGAAATTAATGTGTTCGGCCGCGGTCAGGTCCCCTTCCCCGGTGAATTTTGGTAAATTTTTTATGTAATTTTTGGGAAGGTCGTGTAGAGGGACGGGCAATACCAAGGGGGCATATCTGGCTACAAATTCTGCAAACACTCTGGGAGGGGGGTCAGGCCCTTGACCTCCAACTCCTCCTAGAGGGGCTCCTCCCCCTCCTCCTCCGATAAACCCTCCACCTCCTCCTATAAACCCTCCACCTCCTCCTCCTGCGGTTGCCATCGTTATTTGTGGAAAGTTGTAAAGGGGGTTTCGGAAAATTGAAAGTGAATCTTTATTTTCTTCGCGAAGAGGAAAATCCGACGAGGAAAGATAAGGAATGCGAGGACTCGGTTCCTCGGATTTGCAAGAGACGAAATCAGGAGAACTGACGGGTGTGGAAACCGAAAGTGTAACACACTCTTCAGAATTTAGTGAGGTCGGGAAATTTAACTGAAGGAAAGATGGTATGTCAACTACCGATGAACTTTCAAGAGGGCCCTTGCCTTTGTGTACTAAGGGGATTGTGAGATGAATCTCACTCCTAACTTCGGAGAAATTTGGCGTTAAAACTTTAGTATCAAAGAGAGGACTGCATGAAGTTGAGGGCTCAGAAGAACTCTTAGTCTTCAGTTGTGGGGTTTTAAGTTTGTAAACTACAACGGTTGGCTTAAGAGAGCCTCTCACTTTTAGAATCTTCTTGGGATCGGTAACGGGCGTAATCTGCTTACCATCTGGGTTTTGTCTGGTATTCCTTCAACCAGATGCTATTTTATTATTTGTGGAGTCGCCAAGTGAAAAATTGGAAACCCTTAAAAAGGTGTGTACTCTTTGTTCACTATCAAAGGGTGACACTTTCAACAAAAACAAATGTCGTTTTCCCAAGGAAAAAGATTTCGTAACTTCGTTCCCTAGCAACGGTGCCAAAAAGATGTTGTTCCAGAGTCTGTACTTAAGGCTTAGAAGTACAATGTCTAGGCATCCGAAAGTGGGTAAAGGGTGGAGAAGAGAGAAACGTCAACCTTCGACAAAGGAAACTAGGGAAGATTTCTACGTTGGCGTTGTCTAGCTTCCAACTGTTCCTGGATGGTTATATCCTGTTCAATCGCTGCCCATGAATGTTCGAGTTCAACCCGGGTAGTAGTTGTTTTAAAAATAGAATAAAAAAGGTTTAAGGCAATGTGCGTTTGATTTGATAATTCAGGTTCGATATTGGGCTGTGTTGGTACAGGGACAGTCATGGAGGAACAGTAAAATAAGAAAAACTTCAGAGAGAAATTAAGTGTTGTCTCAATTTGGTCGTATAAAAGAGAATTTACGGTTTCGGAAATAAAAATGGGGTGCAAATCAAAGGCTCTTTCCCGTAACTGAGTTATATCTTAATAAAATGTATGAGGTGGGAGAAAAACATTTAGCGGTCTATGATGTAAGGCTCCTGTCGAGGGAGAATCTCACGTATAAATAGGAGAGGAAAACTGTAAGGAAATAACCCAATGTAGCATAAAATATATATAGAATTATGAAAGTGTTGACTTGTCTTACACCTGCTGATAGCTGGTACAGAGGAAAAATAGTAAACAATTACAGAAAACCAAAATTCATTCGCTATAGTAGTGGTCGTACTAAATTATAATGAAGCATTCATTAGTTATGAATATGAAATGAAATGAAATATGAGATACAAGAAAACAAACTCATAACACAGTCGTGACGGAATTGAGAATCTTCATATTTTCTTTGTATTAACTCTCAAAATGTAAAAACTTTGTTACAATCGAAATAAAAAGGTCTAGCCCTTTTTATTTTTTTCTATGGTATATTTATACAGTTTTACAAATAAGATGGAATCTCAATCGTTACAAATTTTTTTGGTTATGGTAGGGAGGAGAGAAATTGCTCCATTTCTTCTTCTCTGTCTTTACTTGGTGCCAGAAGTTTGTCCTCGCATGCGCTCGGTACAGGTGACACATATTTCAACCAGCCGAGATACCAGCCTTGATGGTTCTGCTTGACATTTGGCCTCAAAAGAGTAACAATCTCGGGCTAATTGCGGCAGCCTGTTTTCCATCTGTCTGTCTATGATGTCGATAGCGCATAATTGTGCGGTTGGTTTAATTATGCATTCGTCTATTTGGACTATCTCTGCCATAGTCATTTGGGAGATCTTTGCCGAATCTCTTTCCTCTTTGTCTTTTAAATCAAGCGAGTTTTTTGCCATATTCATTTGAATCAACGTCTCGGCATTACCTCCACTATCAATTCCTAGCAAATTTCCATCTATAGAACTAAAGGCCTCTTCTAAGGAATTCGTTACCCTTTTGGCTTGTAGCTTGCCTTCCGCGATGCTGTGCTCCCATTCTTTTAATATAATGTTTCCTCTGGTCTGCTCGGAAATGGTGAACCTAGAAGTACTTCCCGAATCCCTGTTGTTTGTGGCTATCACAGCCTCTTGGAATGTGACCCGTGTTGCTCCAGCTTCCCTTTCTCTAGTAGTTAAAATTTCCAAAACTTGATTAACCAACAAGCAGTTGTCCCGAATCTCCTCTACCTTGTCGAGTAAATTTCATTGGGCTGCAGAGACTCTGCTCCGAATCTCTATCACCTGGGACTGAAACATCCTGATATCTATCACTTTGATTTCGGTGATTTCCACCCTAGCCTGTAGCTGTTGGATCAAATCCTTTTGCTGGCTCGCTTGCATATGACCATCCCGAACCACCAGCTGCACTTGTTCGAGCTTAGTCTTGAGCATCTCTATCTCATTTTTATCGTCCAACCTTGCTTGCTCCATACCTACAGTCGCCTGGTCTTTGGCAGTCTCTGTTGTTGTGGCTAGTCTATCTTCCAGGGTCTTGATGAGGCGATTCTTTCATTTCAGCTAGTTTTTTAAGACCCCGACTGAAAATTGATTCGCCATGGCGTATGCTACTAATGTCACTGCTATTTTAGTCACGAATTGTTCATTCCTCTTGTCTTTTCCATCAGTTATAACTTTGTATTTCTTGGTCATTAACTCTCCTTCCTGATAGAATTCCCTCTTTACCACTGCCTTTCTCTTCTTATCGAAGAAAAACTCATTCGGAGGGAGTTCGTCTACCCTTATAGGCCTCAACTCTTCATTGAAGATCCATCCTGCATCAATATTTCCTTGAGTTGACTGCAAGGGAGTAACTGATGTGATAGGTTCTCCGATTTGCTTCGTTGATTTTCCTGGAGTAGTAACCGAACTCTGCTTCTTCGGCGGGTCGGGAGTCTTTATCTCAGCTTTCAGAGTCTTAGTTTTCTCTCCCTCGTCCTGGTGTTTTTCTTGATCGGGAGTCGCATCCTTAGAGCCTTCGGCATCTCTTTGTTTCACCTCCGTCATACTTGGACTCTCACCCCACAACATTGTGGGAAGACAACTGCGTCGATGTTCTTGGAACTTCAGAACATCGGCTCTTTCCTTGGGTGCCAAGGTTTGTATCCGAGCTATAATCTCGGCATAGGACCTTGCGCCTCGGAAAATGTCATCCGAGGGTGAATTCTCGTGCTCAAATCTCTTGAGCCCGCAACTGGCCAAATGATTGCTCACGACCCTTTGCAGATCATGCTTCTTGTATTCAATGAGGACCAAATTTAGGTCTTCCAGGGTTGCTGCCTCAGCTTTGGCATGCCCGAAATATAATAAGGAATAAGAATTTAAATGAATAAGAAAAGGTGACCATACCTTCTTTGAGTATCCCTTAAGCTCCTTGCTTATACCACCGATTACTGTTTTCCTAGCAACCTCACGACAAGCCAGCTTGTCGGGAACGAACAATGGAAATGCATGCGGTGGAATAGAAGCCCCGAAAACCCTAAGATATGAAAATTTGGCTTCTACATACCAGTCATCTATGCTGCTCAGATTTGTCACTATATTGTCTGAGATCCTGGGTGGCGAGTGACCAAAAATAGTGACATGCAGAGGCACCGTCACCTAGTTGAAGATTTCGTATACGAAATTTGCCGCTTTGTTTTCCCATAATTTTGAATGATAGACGTGTATGGGATCGTCTTCTACTGGAGTCCAACTCCAGCTCATTAAGGGAAATGGTGTTAAAAAACAAACCATGTCCATAATGTATGCAGACATAAAAAATGTAGCAACTTTTCCGCTTTCTTTCTGCGCCTGATACTCTGTGACCCGACTGCTCAAGCTGTCAGACAACATCTTCGCCCAGTCAAAGGAGCAACCTTTGGCAACTCAAAACATTAGAGGTACCCATGGAAGAAAGAAATGTGAGGTGTCCTCTCTCCCGTATAATCTGCATGTCATCATGGCTACATACTTGTACTGCGGTTCTAAAGAAGCTATTGAATATGCACCATGACTGTCTGCCCTGAACTTCATAGAGCGCGAAACCCAATATTTTATTAAGCTAGAAATTGTTTTATCATACTGCACACATTCCTTCTATTTGAATTCATCTAAGAATTCAACAGAATATGTAAAGTCAGACGTTGTGGGAAACTTATACATGGTTTGCAGATGTTCAGGCTTGAAAGTCCTGATGGTGACCTTCTGCTCATTCATGATGGTTCTGGTTGGTATGTCCACATGGTCTAATGCCCATCGGACCATATTATAATATGGCAGTAGTCATGGGCTGGCTGATACTTTGTGCATTCCAGATTGGATGACGATCTTATAATTGGTGGTTATATCATCTTTTTCGTTGTCGCTGGAATCATCGGAATAATCCACCAATTCATCCTGCAGAACATCGAAAACGAAAGACCAGTTCAGGACAGAGTCGACACTTCAAGGTGAAGTATCAACAACATTGTCTGATCCTTGTCCCGAAACCTCAACACTGGCTTTGGATGCTTTTCGTGGAGCCATGGCTGGAGATTGTGCTTTAACTCTTCTACGATAGAAATACGTATACATACGAAAGTTAGTTCGCTCAGAGATTGTGCTCTGCGTGGTATAGAAATGCATTTGTCATAATGAACAACAATTCTATATATATTCAAAAACTCAATACTCTTTTAGATGAAATCTGTCAAATCATGCTTAGAAATAAATTTAACCATAAAAACCCGATCTTTATTCATCGATTCGCCCTATTTCCTAATTAATGCCATAAATGTTGGTGGTTTGAAGTGTGAGTTGGAGTATGGAAGAAATAATGTTACCTCGTAAGTCATGCAAGAATCGAAAAGCAGGATGTATTGATTTAGCTTAATTAATCCGGCTTTACCAACGTTAATTAATATTTCGCCTCCCGTTCTATCGGGAATTTTGCTTTAACCTTTTGAACCTCTAACCCCTGAAATTGTGATGATTTATTTTGATTAATAAAACTGTAATTATGAATAGGAGCGTAATTAGTTATGTAATTATTTATATTCTCCGTATCGCAACTTGGAGCTTCGAAGGTAAATTTCTGGGAAGTTTTCATGCCGAGCTGCGAAACCGCGAGATTGCGATAACACGACTTAATTTAAAGGGAAGATAAACTCGGATTAAGTGATTAATTAATTATGTTCATACCCTTATCGTGATTTCGCGAGTCAGTGTTTAGACAGTATAACTTTTAAAAAAGAAAATGTCGAGTGGCGAATTGCCGACAGAACGTTACCATGGTTTAGTTTTTTCTTTTAACCTTGACACGGGTTACTAACATAAGGACTTCGTGTTCTCAAATATTAGTGCTATGACAATAAACTTTTGGATTTGGTGAATTCCGAGGTGCGAAAACCCGATGATGTTAATCATGGTTTAGGAAAACTTTACTCCCGTTACTACCCTGGGTGAAAACTTAAAACGATTTCGCCGTTTCGTTTCTCGGGACGTGTGAACTACGTGATTTATAGCATCCGACCTACGAGATCCCGAGGTAGAAAAAATAGGAAACATTTTTACAGAAGGTACGACTCACCTCGAGAGTACAATAATCATCGTTGTTTGCATGATAAAGCTTCAGAGATTTTGAAACCACAGACGGAAAATATGGAAACCATCTTTTGATTTCGAGCATTAAAAATGAAATTTTTGGCGGGCTAGAAAAACAAAGGCGGCTCCAATAGTGGCTATGTATCATTGTGAATATTGTATTTTGAGTGAGGAGACTGTGAGAGAAAGAAGAGGAATTTACAATGGGTATGTTGTAGTTTGTATCCCTTCATTTGTTGGATAATAATAAAGCAAGGAATTGGCAATTTCTCTGGTGGACGAAGCTCACATTGGGTGAACCACGTATATCTATGTTTCTATTGTATTTTGTATCTTCTATGTTTTATTTCCACATTTGTTTTATTTTATTTCTCTGTGATCCCATTTTTCTAACAATTGGTATTAGAGTGAAAGGTAACTCGCAGGAAAAGAGGGTTCTTGGTTCAAGTGGGAGCAATGGTGGAAGATGGTAAGTTTAGGGTAGAGAAATTTAACATCCAAAACTACCAGTTATGGAAGATGCAAATGGAATATTATTTATATCATAAGGATCTATTCCTACCATTAGGTGAAATAGAAAAGAAGTTGACGACCATGAAGTATGAAGAATGGGAGGTTTTTGATAGAAAGGCACTAGGAATGATACAATTGATTGTGGAAATGTTGATGGCTTTCAATATATCGAAAGAAAAAACAATGAAGGAGTTCATGGATGCATTATATAAACTGCATGAAAAACCCTCGGCATCCAATAAGGTATTTCTAATGAAGAGATTATTTAATATGAAGATGTCAGAAGGTGGGTATGTTGTAGATAATTTAAATGAATTTAATACAGTTACTAATCAACTAAGTTCTGTAAAAGTGGAAGTTGATGATCAGGTCAGGGCTCTTCTAATCTTGTTCTCATTACTAGAAAGATGGAACGACTTGGTATTGGTTGTAAGTAACTCTATCTCTGGTTCAAACACTTTAAAATTTGATGATGTTGTTGGTGTTATCCTTGGCGAGGAAATGCGACGGAAAAGCACAGGTGAGACATCATGTAATGCATTAAACATGGAGAACAGGGGAATACAAAAGGATAGAGGAAAGGGCTCAGGGAACTGCGGGAAGGGAAGATCCAAATCCAGACTAGGAAAGATAGAGTGTTGGAATTTTGGTTAGAAAGGACATCTGAAGAAATACTACAGAGCTCCAAAGAAACAAAGACATGGACAACAGAAGAAAAATCAGGAAGCAAATGTAATAGGTGATGTGTTACAATATTATTTGATTATTTTTGTAGATAATATTTCTGAGTCTTTCGTAGTAGATTCAAGGGATTCATTTCATGCCACACCCCATAGGAAACATTTTATAGATTATTTTCGAGGTGATTTTGGACAGGTTCATTTGGGTGATGATGCACCATGCAAAATTGTTGGAATGGGAAAGGTAAAAATAAAGAAAAGGAATGGAAACCAATGGTTGTTGAAAGAGGT